>APFE031313604.1:73212-166675 GCA_000404065.3 Pinus taeda
CTGAATTCGCCTAGGGATGAGTAAGAGATCATGAAATCTCCAAGTGGAACCAAGAACTATCAGAGAAATGACACTAATCAAAATCCCAGAAGCTCACTCACCCACTTGCAAATATCTATATATGGATCCCTCATTCTAGAGATCGAGGGGCTAGAATTTTGTATTTTGTAAGGAAGTGTTGTTGGTTTCACTATGAAACATTGTATTGCTGGGTGATCTAGCTTTTAATGAGGTGAAGAGGGCTTTCATGCTGGGAGGATGGTGCTAGATTAGACAACTTGGTTGTAATCCTCTCTTATACTACTTCTATCAATAAATCTATTTGAGTTTTCCTCCATATTCTTGTATATTTCTAAATCTTGTATCGGTGTATGCATTTGTATGGTTAATATACATCTGATCCTATATTGTTTATGGTTATAGATCTCTATGCTTTGATGGTATTATGCTGCTTTGAATCTGCAGGTGTTCTTTGAAGCAGGAAAAATGAGGAGAGAGTGGTGAAGCTCTATCAAAGGGGGAAGGAAAAAAGCAAGGAGCCAAGTGAAAGGCTGAGGTTGGTACTCTCTGCTTCTCTCTCATCTATCTCTCATAAAGGAAAACACAAGTAACTTTAGTTTTTTTATTTCTAAGATAGCTACCTGTCTTAGTGGGACTAACGGCTCTGAATGGACACTAGTTTTCCCAATAAAAAAATGGCGACTCCGCTGGGGAGTGAATATTTTGATTGTTAGTTACTGTTGTTTGCTTTATAAACTACAGACAGAGCTTGAAGTTAAGCCAGCTAGCCTTCGAACTGCTTTTTCTATGCAACTGCAAAGTAGATCAACCTTGCTTCAGTCAATCTTCGGGTTAATTTATGAACTGAACATCTGACTTGCAAACATCCTAAGTGCCTTGGTGGTAGCTCAAATAACCTCATTAGATTAGCCCCTATACTTTGTGTTTACTGTCTACCATTAGCTCAGCTTAAATCCTTGAACTTAGCTGCAAACTGTGAGTAAAAACCAAGCTCAGTCTCATCTCTAGACCATCACACTATCTCTCATTGGCAACCTAGATGCATTGCACCTCCCGTCTGTTGCAGGTGAGATGCATCCCTGTTTCCCTATGTTACAAGTGTTATGATTGAGAGAGACTGTTTCTGCCTCCAAATTTTGGTTTTTTCTTCATTGTCTTCAGCTTTATTCAATAGTTTTCTTGCCTATGATTAGTATATCAATGTTGAAACTTTCTTCCTTGCATTTCCAGTCTCCATTGATAAGAATTGTGAGTGTCTTAAAGTATTTTTATCATTTAAGTTCTTCGTTGCAATAATAGCTAATCAAACTATCGTCTTTTATTTTGAAAGTGTCGCAAAGTTTTGGTTTTCAAGTCAAAGAAAAGAGTGCAAAAGTCTCTCTTTTAGATAGTCGATTATACTTTTGCTATTGTATTTGATTTAATCATAATTCTTTTGAAGTGTCGAAAGTAGTTTTCAAGTCGAAATTGAAAGTGTCGTCTAAATCTTCCTTTCGGTTTTTGAAAAGAAATTGCTAAAGTTTTGCTTTGAGGAAAGATAGTTCAGATTTGTACTTAGTTTTCTTTTTGTCATTCACACATTAAGGAAACTGAAAGAAAAAAAAAATACATGCATGTGCATTTGCATTTAGACTGCATGCGGAAATCGATTTAGGACAGTGAATCTTAGTGTGTGATCTCTACTGTATGTTGAAAGAATTTTACTTCTCTTTGCTTAGTAGCTAGGATTTTCATTGCAAAAAGAAAGTAAACAACTTTTTATAATCTTAGATTGCATATTTAGGAATTGTATATCTACATCACACAATGAACCTTAAAGGCAAAGTTCTTAAGAAAGATCAATTGTAAAATAAACCTTAATGAACATAAAAACACTTTGGAACCTAATGCACAACATTTAGAAGTCTAGGCTAGAGACGTATTCCAGCATCGTAAAGCCTGGTAATTATTGTTTTCATCGTAGGTTGGGTGATCCTCCTCTTTGATACGAAAGTCCATACACGACTTGTTGCCCCCAGTACCATCAAGTATAGTATAGGCAGACCACAATATGCTATATCCTTTCTTAAGAAGCCGTGTGTGCGCCCTATGATCGTAATGCACTCAAACATTAGGAGTTTGACGACTGCCCGATGTAAAAAGCATTCTAGATCCAGTTTGCGTTGGTTTGGTAATCCTTTGTCTAGAATTTTCCAGAGAGTCAACGTTTCGTTCCATTCAGACTCCTTAAAATAAAAGGTCCATCGAGAATTGTCACTTTAAGGCTCATTAAAATCAAAGGGACTAGAGTCATCTTTAGCTTTCTCTGACTCTTAATTGAAAAGAAAGTTGTGTCAAAGCATCATAAAATTTATTTTAATCGGAATAATGTCATTGTTCCCTCATTGGTCTTAGGATGAGAAAATGGAGTCCACCAATCAAGGATTTCCCCTTGGGGGAAATCCTAGTCCTTTCTCTTCTTGGAGAGATGTTGGTGCTCCACATATGGCTACATTGTCCCTTCCAAGACTTACAATTGGCCTGCTGGTATGGCTTTTCTTGACCTCTATCATTCAAAACATTGTAGTTCCTGAGCAATCAAATCAACAACTAGATGATACTAGAGTTTCTCCCCCACCTTCCACTTCATTTGTGTCTCCCTCTCCTTCTTCCTCTTCGCTTGGTGAAACTAGCAACACTAAAAACCAAGTAATTGAGAAGAAGAAGAAAGGGAAGGAGAAGAAGAAGAAGAAGCCAACGACGAAAGGGGGCAACAATGTATCGTCTGTCAAAAATCCACACACTGCAACATCCAAACCTAAATCTCCATGTGTCATTTGAAAAGGAGACCACTATGATCGAGATTGTCCTTGTATCCTGTGGATCTTGAGGGACTGGTCTCCCCGCTTGCACAATCCGGTGTCTTCAACCTCTAACGATCATGTTCATAGTACACAATCAATTAGTGAAAATGAAGTCAATGGATAGAAAGGAAGGTCGAAATTTCCTTGTAGATTGTGTGAAGCAGATCATTCCCTCCACCATTGTCCTTTCCTGGAAAAAGCTAAAAGAGTCTTGGATAACTGTCCTGCTTCACTGCAGCGACTTCCTCTTGGATACAAGAAACTCTTGTCGAGTTCGTTGCTAGTTGAAAATTCAACTGACACACCTTTTTTGTTAGTCGAAGGACCTATAATTGAAGATAAACCCTCTGAGTCCACATCGGACCAATGTCAACAGGTCAAGATGGCAGACGACACAATCTTGTCTTCAAAAGGTCCACCTTCAGATGATACAATCACCAAAGGGAATGAGAACGACACCGTTCAAATTCTTTTTGTTAACACAGAATCCTATGAACATGGGGGAAATCTACCCATTCATATGGCCATTTATTCGTTCCCTCCTCCAAGCAATCTAGTCGTTTCCTTCGATTGGAATCTACTATGGAGACCCCACCTACCATTTAATGTACCATTTTGAATCATAGTACAATCTTACATAATGATCATGGCTGGTACTATCATAGATGAAGGGGCTTCTGTGAGTCTCCTTTCCTCAACTTCTTGTAAAGCACTTCGTTCGCCATCGCTTCTGCCTAAGATTTCAAATATGTTAGGCTTCAACAAAGGAACCAGTCGACCGTTAGGGATCCTTCCAAATTTGTCTATAACTTTGAGAAGGAAAACCGTTTATCTGAACGTGATGGTAGTCCAAAGACCATTAGATTACAATCTACTCCTTGGGCGTGACTACATTTATAGCATGGAAGCTATTGTTTCCTCACACTTTCGAGTGATGTGTTTCCCATATGAAGGCAGAATGGTCCAGTTCATAGACAAGCTTTCATTCCCTAGTTCAAACACAGCTACTAGTCCAGTGCCATCCCTAACTAGTCTTTTTTCATAAGGAATGTCTCATCAACCTCCACTCCATCCACTTGATGAGCGCGAGTGATTCAGTGAATGTGACTAAACCCACGGGGCATGTGCCCTTGTCTGCTTTGGCAGAAAAACCCCAAATATAAGGTAGGTTTCTACGTAGGATATATGACTAGTCTGACACACCCGTCCATTTAGGAAAATGGGATTAGACTAGAAAAGGATTCCCTCGTCAAAGGTTATGTGAGTAGAATCTCCCACCATTCACCTTTGTCTATTTCAATGGATAGAGCCAAGGAAGTTTTTTTCCTCTAAATGTGAACGGAACAACCTTGCTTTAATGCAAAAACTTCAATATGGTAACTTGGAAACTCTACTTCTCTTTATACTTGGGGGCATGAAACCTTTTGCTTGCAAGTGAAAATTGACCTTTTATTTTCTTAGTTTGTAGGCTCTCAACCCTTCAAACTCATAGGTTGGTCGTTCCTAGCTTGCATACAAAAGGCTCCGGAGCAAATTTGCCATGGGGTAAGCTCCCTAAAAAATCAACCTGTTGATGAGAGACATCCTTATTATATGACTAGCATGAGCAATGTTTCTGCGAAGTTCAAGCTCGTTAAAAAATAAACCTAGTTATGAGCATATGTTCCCCCAGAGTTCAAGCTTGTTAAAAAATGAACCCACTTTCGGTAAATAACCTTTGTGATCACATTACTATCAGCTTTTGAGCTTTGTTCGTGTTCTTACCATCACCTCCACTTTTTAGCTGATCATACGCCTCCACTTGATTGTTTACCTTTTTGAGGAACAACTACGACGAGTGATTCTGTTGGCCATCTTCTTTACACTACCGTGATTGAAAAGTTCCAAACCTTACCTGGAACCAGTTGCTACCCGAAACTATCACTCGTTCCTCAAAGATGAGTCTCTTTTAATCTCTTTTTAGACTCGTAAAATATAAAAAGATTGTCGAGCAAGTGCCATCCCTCCTCTATATTTTAATCTTTTTAGACTCGAGGGATCATTACACAAAAAGATCAAGCGCTTGTCTTTTTCGACTCGTTAAAGTGATCAGAAAAGTCATCCCTTTCGTATTATTTTATACTTTTTCGGACTTAAGGGATTATACTACGAAAAAGGATTACTGGAGTTTCCTTTTCATCTCTTTTCAGACTCTCTAAAATTGAAAAGGATCGAGTTATCTTTGTCATTAAACTTGTTAAAACAATAGTGACAAACTTGTCCATTACAAACAAGAGTGAGTTTCACTGTCACTAGGCTCACTAAAACATAGCGACAGGTTTGCCCAAAGGGAAAATTATAGAACAAGCATATGTTATCCTCCTTAAGCTTGACAAAAATAAAGAGGTAGTGGTCAACAATGACTGGGGAAAATTGGGAAGAAAACTTGAAGAACTTCATTAGTAGCAGGTCAATCTTGAACATGACACTTTCACTCCATCACCATGATTGAGTCGGGTTGGGTTATTCCATTCACCAGTCATATCACCATTGGTCCTTCGTACCATCCATTTTTTGGGGTTAACACTACCAATCCATTTTAGTTTCGTCGATATGTTCAAGAGAAGTCGCTTAGAGAATTCACTAGCCCGACTAACATCTCATCTGCTACAATACCTTCACGCTTCACTCTTTCATGACCGCCACCCTGAACCTTGTATCATCAGGTCGTTTTCACCTCCACAAAATCATTTGCTATGTTCTGTGTCGTAGATGTGGGATTCATTAAGGCCCTCCTACGACGGGTCACTTCCAGTTGACATTAGCTCATTATCCAAGAAGTCAACTTAGGGAACAACCCTTTCAGTTCTTTGAAGCTTGCATGCCTCAATGGCAAGTTTCTCACTTCCGATGACAGGTTTACATCAATGGCCTTCGACCGAAATATTTTGGGTGGTGTTTGACATCGACTCATGTATTCACACCACGTGAGTTGTACTGCAGTACCTTGAGGGTCATTATCATTATCGGTGATTCATCTCGCACCTGTTAACAGCTTACATCATTGGCTACTAATCAGGTGATGTCTTTCCATGTTTGACATCAGAACATCTTTTCACATGGATCGACTTGTACTTCATGCGAAGATTAAATGAGTTTGAAGACCTTGGATCTAGTTTAATCCATCCGAGCTGCAATATATTCAGGAAAGATAAAGACATCAAATGTACATCATAGCTTCACAGATAATCATCCAAGCTAAGGGATGATGGCTCTACAAAAATCATCAGTCTACCACACAAACAATTGTCTATCCTATGTACATGAAAATGAATTTATAAAGCTGAGCATAGGAATGCTCGACTCAGCTAGATCCTGAAAATATTATGACGATAATGTATTTTATTGTATCTTATTACAGGTCACCTTCCAGTTTGAAAAAACTTGGATCCTCATGACAAAGCATTTCACCCGACATCAGAAGATTTACGACCTCATGCTTTAAGGGGGCCCTGTTATAGACATATTTGGGCACTGCAATCCCAATCACATATGTCCATAAACCAAGGGCTTCTGAGTCCCTAAAAGTGTTGTTTTATGCCCTAAAGTAACAAGGTCAGCTGATTACATCATCTCCCAGAAGTTCTCCACAGAAAACTGCTTAGAACTGGTCAAAACTGGACCATACAGACTGCTTAGTGCAGAGGGTGTGATGCATCTCACTTGCTCAGTTCAAAAAGTGAAATTCATACTGAAAATCCCTCCTATAAGTTGCGATGGGCAAGAGTAGAAAAATGGCAGAGACAGTTTGCAAGGTGGATGATCATGGAATCTTCCAGAAACTTCTCCTGTGACCCTTGCCTCTCTGAATTCGCCTAGGGATGAGTAAGAGATTATCAATCTCCAAGTGGAATCAAGAACTATCAGAGAGAGGACACTAATCAAAATCCTAGAAGCTGACTCAACCCCCTGCAATCATCTATAGATGGATCCCTCATCCTAGAGATCCAAAGGCTGGAATCTTGTATCTTGTAAGGAAGTGTTGTTGGTTTCTTGGTGGAATATCATAGTGTTGGGTGATCTAAGATTTTCATGAGGTGAAGAAGGGCTTTCATGCTAGGAGGATGACACTAGGTTAGATCAATGGGTTGTAATCCTCTCTTCTAATCTCTATATCAATAAAGCTATTCAAGTTTTCCTCCACATTCTTGTATGTCTGCTAATATATGCATTTGTGTGGTCAATATATATTTGGTCCTATATTGTTTATGATTGTAGATCTCTGCACTTTGAAGGTATTATGTTGCTTTGACTTTACAGATACTCTTTGAAGCGGACTGGTCGAGGGAGGAGCGACAAAGATCTGTCAAAGGGGAGAAGGAACAAGCAAAGAACCAAGCAAAGGATTGAGGTTGGTATTCTTTGCTCCTCTCCTATCTACCTCTCATAAAGGAAAACAAAAGTAACTTTAATCTATTTGCTTCTAAGACAGCTACCCATCTTAGTGGGACTAGCAGCTCTGCATAGACACTAGATTTCGCGATAAAAATTACACATTGATATAGATACTTGGAGAGCTTGTGAATTGGCTAAGCTTTGGCCTTGAGCTTTCTTATGAGTTGGAGATTGAATTTGCTAAGTGCAAGGATTGTTCTAGAGAGAACAAGCATTGTAATTTCATATTGATTTTCCAGATTAATACAAACAAATAGTGGGGTTTTGAGTTGTGGCTTTCCACAAATATTTATTGTGTTATGTGCCTTTGATTCTCTTCCTTTATTGATTATTGTTTTCTTGATGTTTATGGGCTTCCACTGTAAAGAGTAGAAGTAGATTCTTATCTCTTGCTTTAACAATTTCATTAGCTTGTGAATCTACAAGATTTTCTACATGGTATCAGAGAAAGATTGTTTTTTTGGCCGAGAGTTTGCAGAGAAGTTTTGAGAATTTATGTGCAAAAATTTCAGAATCAAATTGTAGATTCGGATTCCTTGGGAAAAGATACCAAAATTAAAAAAACAAAAAATAAACTAAATCAGAGTTCGAATGAGAGAGATATTGCTGATTTGAAATTATCTCTCTAGAGGCGATTTCAAATATTTGAGTTTCCGGGTTACAGGTGAAAGTCAAATTTCCATACATACTTTAGGATCAGAAGATGGCATTACATGGGTTGAGACGTCAGTATGCCTTGGAAGGCAACTCAAATTTTATAGCTTGGAGGGACATGATGGAGGTTTTGCTAGAAGATAATGGATTGAAGGAATTCATTGGTCAAGAAGTCCCAAAGCCAACAGTTATAGATGCACAGAACTTGGACGAATGGAAGAAGTTTGTGGCGAAGTCAAGGTGGATAATCCTTGAGGGAGTTCAAGACCAAATTGTCTTGAGTCTCCATGGTAAGGAAACTCTGCATGATATGTTGAAAACATTGACAGACTTGTATCAGAATAGTAGTGATGAAAGGAAGTTGGCACTGAAGGATAAACTTTGTAAAATCAAGATGGAGAAAGGAGAGACTATTCCAAACTACTTGACCAAGTTCACTCAATGTCAGGAAAAACTTGGAAGTTTTTGAATCACAATTTCTGAGGAGGATATGGTGAGCCTTGCTCTTCTTGGACTCCCAAATATTTGGCATAGTTATGGGGACTCCGTCAATGGGAGGGAGAAGCTGCTATATTGGGAATGACTATGGTTAGATTTGATGCAGGATGAGACTAGGAGGAACACTTGGGATGGCTCTTCATCAAATATTGATGATGAAGATAACTGTGCCTTAGCGATTGAGGCAAGGAAGGGGAGAGCTAAAATTTCTCTTTCCAAATCAGATTCTTATCATGGAGGTAAGAAGAGGGACATGACAAAAACTAAATGCTTTCATTGTCTCAATATGGGTAACGTTTCTACAAATTTTCCATTGAAGAATTCCAAGGAGAAGTCATCAGGAGGAGTAGCAAGTGAGGCTTTGGCCTCCCAATTCAAATTAGACTTTTCCCTCATTGCATGAATGGTGTTTTCAATGATGGGAAGTGTCTGGTACTGAGACAGCATAGCTTCTTTCCACATAACTGGTGACAAAGATCTATTTAGTGAACTGGACGAGAAATATCTGAAGATGCATATCGAGATGGTTGATGATGCTAAGTATATTATTACTGGTGTGGGCACTATTACTTTTCAAAGGGAGCATACGGCTCCACTCACCTCAAAGAATGTTATGCATGTACCTGGACTGACAAAGAACTTGTTATCCATTGTCATGCTTGAGGATAAAGGCTATGATGTGATTTTTTCGAAAGAAAAGGTGTTCAATTGACACATAGCCATAGCTCAAGTAAGGAAAATAGGGATTCTAGTTCAGAATCTCTATAAGATAGAGGTAGAGGATTATGCTGCTTTGAGTTCAAAAGCGGAAAATATGTTCAGCGAAGATGTTGACGAGTTATGGCATAGGCGATTGGGCCACTTATATGATGGACCTTTAAAGATATTGTACCAAATCTCTACTGGTATTCCTAAAGGTATGCATGAGAAAGTTGATACATGCAAAGGTTGTAGTTTGGGAAAATACACCAGGTATTCCTTTGGAGATAGAGACAGTCGAGCAGAGTCTATTCTAGAGAGAGTCCATTCATATGTATGTGGACCATTGTCAATAGTATCCACCGCAAAACACAAGTATTATGTTATATTTGTAGATGACTATTATTGTAAATGCTAGATATTTTTTATGAAGACAAAGGATCAGACATTCACAAAGTTTTGTGAATTCAAAGCATTGGTTGAGAAAGAGTCAGGGAAGAAGGTTAAATATCTACGGAGTGATAACAATGGATAATATGTCTCCAATGAGTTTAAGAACTTATGTGTGGTGGAAGGGAGTAAACGAGAGTTGAAGGCACCTCATAACCCTCAACAGAATGGGGTTGCCATGAGGAAGAACAAAAGCATAGTAGGTGTAGCAAGGGCGATGTTGCATGATCAGGGCCTACCACTACACTTGTTGGTTGAGGCATAAAACACAATGGTTTATGTTCAGAATCATAGTCCACATCGGATACTTGAGAGTAAAACACTAGAGGAAGCTTATTCCGATAAAAGGCTAGATGTTGGTCACTTAAGGATTTTTGGGTCATCAATTTATTGACATGTGACCAAAGATGCACAGAAGAATCTTGAGCCAACATCAAAGTTGGGGATCTTTGTGGGGTACACTGATACTCCCCACAACTATCAAGTGTACATGCAAACTAGTCAGATGATAGTGGTTTGCAGGGATGTCAAGTTTGATGAGGAGAAGGACATGCGAGTATCCATTGAGAGGGAGCTTAAGCTACATGAGGAGGAGGAACTTTTAGTTCCTAAGGTTGAGGATCCTCAAATTGATGTGGATTAGCCACATGTAGAGGCTTCGGGAGTGGAGACATCCACTCAAGGAGAGTCTTCCAAAGAGGGAAGAAATCGCACTAGAGAGGCTAACAAATTGTTGGATGATCCATGGGAAAATGTGGGATCACCCTCTTCTTAATGCAAACAGAGGAGGTCACCAAAGAGATACAATGGATACATGGCACTTATGGGTGCATGTGTTGGGACAGAGCCATCTTCCTTTTAGGAAGTAGTGCAGCAACCAACTTGGGTTGATGCGATGTTTGAGGATTATGACTCCATAGTTTGAAACAATGTTTGGGGTGTGGTATTGAAACTAAAGGACAAGTCAGTTGTGAGCTCCTGTGGGATTTACAAGGTAAACAAAGCTACATATCATAGTGTTGAGAAGCATAAGGCCAGATTTGTGGCCCGTGGCTTTTCACAGATAGAGGGGATTGACTACGATGAGACCTCTGCTCCTGTTGCAAGGTACTCATCTACCATATCTATTTTGGCACTATTTGCACAAATGGGTTGGAGTATCCATCAAATGGATGTGAAGACTGCCTTCTTTAATAACATGATTGAGGAAGAGATGTACATAGAGCAACCCTAAGGTTTTGAAACCATGGATGGTGAGTGGCATGTGTGCCCACTCAAGAGAGTAGTGTATGGGCTGAAGCAAGCACCCCGTGCTTGGTACACCAGGATAGATCACTACTTCACTGGTTTGGGATTCTTGAAGAGTGAAGCATATGCGAACTTGTATCACATAGTGGTGGAAGGTAAGATTTTGATCATTGTACTTTATGTAGATGATCTCATACTGACAGGTGATGAGAAGCTCATCAAATATTGCAAGGAGGACCTTGCAAGAGATTTTGATATGAAGGACATGGGGCTTATGCATTAGTTTCTTAGCATGGAGGTATGGAAGGGAGATGGGGAGTTGTTTGTTTCTAAAGGCAAGTATGCCAATGAGATACTCAAGAGATTCCATATGGAGAGTGGTAAACGCATGGAGGAAGGAGGATGCTAGTTTAGGAGAAGTAGTGGAAACTATTGTTTACATTTAGCTTGTGGTTTCACTCATGTATTTGGTGAACACACTACCTGATATGTGTTATGCAGTTAACCAACTTAGTCAAGCGATGGTTAGGCCTACCAAGCTATATTGGAAGGAAAAAAAGCATGTATTGAGATACCTCAGAGGCACTACTATGTTTTGGTTGTGATACAGATGGATAGATGGAGTGAAGCTTCAAGGCTTCACCAATGTAGATTGGGCAGGGAGTCCATCTGACATGAAGATCACATCAGGAGGGATCTTTAGTATTGGGTCAATTGCAGTTTCTTGGTACATCAGGAAATAGAGATCAGTTGCACTCAGTTCGGCAGAGGCAGAGTACATGGTTGCAAGTCAAGTAGTATGTGAGGCTATCTATATGAGGAAGACCCTTGTTGGCTTGTTTGGTCAACAGATGGACTTGATAGTGATTTATTGTGATAATCAAAGTTGTATCAAAGTCTCTGAAAATGTAGTTTTTCATTATTAGTCCAAGAATATAGATATCCAGTATCATCATCTCAGAGACTTTGTTAGATTACGTTCCCATGGAGGAGCAAGATGCTGACATCTCGACAAAGCCATTGCCACAATGTAAATTCATGTTTCATAGAGACAGGATCAGGGTAGTGGATAATACCTTTCTTGTTGAGAGGGAGTGTTGAGAAATGACAACAATAAATTCCAGTTTAATTTGTCCTTGAATTAAACTGTGAATTAAAATAGATTTCTTTTCTCATATAAATTTGAAAATAATTTATCAAGTTTAATTAACTTAATTAATTTAGGAAATTTGAACTGGAAGTATTTTAGAAGATATGTATATGTTCTCCGTAACTTATAGAAGTAAGGCTGAGTTATGAATGAGTTGTAAGAGTCCTGATGATGGATCCCTATTGGGGTTCGAAACGTTGACATCAAAATGGTTTTTACTATGAGTTCTTCGGTCACAAAGTTAGTAGTTAACTCAATTTATTGAGTTAAGTCCAGTTAAATTAGTTCCAATCAGTTTCAGGAACTAATAGTGAGTGAAGAGTCAGTTTGGACACTAGTGACCTAATTAGTGCTACTCTAGTTAATTGAAGATTCCACCGTCAGAAACTCATGCATGTTGATTTTGAGAAAGGCCCAATTGAGACTAGAGTGTAGGGACACTATACTAATTCTTTTATATTTTTCTGAGTTGCACTGATAGTGCATGCAATCAGGAACTAATCCTAGAGGGATTGCACTATTTTTAGAGGCTTTATTTCCCTTTAAATACAAGCTATCATTCATAGGAATTACACATTGGCATAGAGACTTGGAGATCTTGTGAATTGGCTAATATTTGGCCTTGAGATTTCTTATGAGTTGGAGATTGAATTTGCTGAGTGCAAGGATTGTTCTAGAGAGAAAACACATTGTAATTTCATCTTGATTTTCTAGATTGCTACAAAACAAATAGTGGGGTTTTGAGCAGTGGCTTTCCCCAGATATTTATTATGTTATGTGCCTTTGATTCTCTTCCTCTATATATTATTGTTCACTTGATGTTTATGGGCTCCCACTGTAAAGAGTAGAAGTAGATTCTTGTCTCTTGCTTTAGAAAATTTCATTAGCTTGTGAATCTACAAGATTTTCTACAAATTTGTCAATGACATGATTAAGGAAGAGGTGTATATAAAGCATATGGAAGGTTTTGCGACCTTCAAAAGAGAGTCACATGTGTGTAGACTCAAGTGATCACTGTATGGAATAAAACAAGCACATCATTCTTGGTACACAAGGATTGACAACTATTTCATCGGGATGGGCTGCAGGAAAAGTGAAGCAGATGTGAACCTTTACCATATTGTGGTTGAAGGTAAATTATTGATTATAGTGTTATATGTAGATGATTTGATTTTGACAGGAGATGAGAAGTTGATCAAATATTACAAAGAGCATCTTTCTAGATATTTTGAGATGAAGGACTTGGGGATCATGCATTACTTTCTTGGTGTGGAGGTATGGCAGGGAGATGAGGAACTTTTTATCTCTCAGGGAAAGTATGCCAAAAAGTTAGTGAAGAAGTTCCACATGGAGAGAAGTAAGCCCATTGAGACTCCTCTATCGGGTTACTAGCGGAAGGAGGGTGCTACTTTAGGTGAAGTGGTGGAGGCTACTATTTATAGACAGCTTATGGTTTCACTTGCGTGTTTGGTGAACACATGACTGGACATGTGTTTTGTAGTTAACCATCTTAGTTAAGCCATGGTTAAGCCAAAAAAACTATATTGGAAGGCAGCTAAATATGTGTTGAGATACCACAGATGCACCACTCAGTTTGGTCTTTGGTATAGATAGATAGAGGGATTTAAGATTCAATGATTTACCAATAGAGATTGGGCAGGGAGACCATCTGACAAGAAGAAAAAATTAGGGTAAATCTTCAGTATTGGTTCAGTATCAGTTTCCTGGTACAACAGGAAGCAAAGATCAGTTTCACTTAGTTCAACAAAAGCAAATTACATGGCTGCTAGTCAAGAAGCATGTGAGACTATTTGTATGAGGAAGATCCTTGTTGGGATTTTTAATCAATAGATGGATCCAACAATGATTTATTGTGATATCAAAAGTTGTATCATACTAGATGGATCCAACAATGACTTACTGTGACAACAAAATTTCTATCATACTATCTAAGAATCTAGATTTCTATGGTCTGTCCAAGAATATTGACATCCGGTATCACCATCTATGAGATTGTGTGTAGAGGAGAATCATGTTGCTGGAGTACAATCCTACAGAGGAGCAGGATGAAGATATTTTAACAAGGGAATTGTCAAGATGAAAATTCTAGTTTCACAAAGGCGGGATTGGGGTAGTAGATAATCCCTTCCTTGTTGAGAGGGAGTGTTGAAAAATGCAAAAAGAAAATTCCTAATTTTATATGTCCTTGAATTGAATTAGGAATTAAATTATAATTATATTCTCATAGCAACTTGTAGTAGTTAACTAAGTTAAGTTGACTCAGTGAATTCAAGTTGGGAGTCTATATAGAGTCATGTATAGTGATCCCTACATTTTAGGGGCCTAGATTGAGTTGTTATTGAGTTTTAATTATTTAATTCAATTTAATTGAGTTAAATTAGTTCTAACTAATGGAGGAACTAGTGAGAGGTTAAGTGAATTAAATTGAATTTAATTCACATGTAGTGATTGTTAGAGAATCTAGGGAAAAGTATTGTTGTGATGATTCTCTGAGATTTGATAACAATTTTTGAAGTCTTTTACTTTTCTTAGTTAGTTGATACTTCTTCTTTGTCTTATTAGTGCATATGTGTGTGCTTCATCAAACTACTACCAAAACAAAATAACAAGAACACAAAATTTGGCTCTCTACCAGGGACGAACCCTCTTCACTCTTGGGAGGGAAACCCTTTGGAAGTTTTCTCTTACTAAAGCTTCTTATTTTAACAACTTCCAAAGCCTATACCATTCACTAAGATCTCCTCCAACCATGAGTAAAATCCTTCCTCTTTCTACACTATCATTTCTGGCACATCTTCCGGTACTTCTTTCGGCACTTTATCCTCCTGCACTTTGTCTTCTTTGTTAGGATAGCGTAGGATATTAGGGCTCCTCTTCTTCATTATAAGGAGATCTTTCTTTGTTGTCCTTGGGAGATCTTGTAGAACCAACTTCTCAAATGTAATAGGTCTCTTATGTTGCTTCCCTAAACTATTGCCAATCCCTTCCTGCGCCTCGCACATGTGACTATTGTATCCTCCTTTTCTTCTTTGTTGGAGTGCCCCTCTTTGCCGCTTGAAGGATTTTCTTCTATGCTAGTGTAGTAGGCCTTATAGGCCTAGTTTTAGCCTCAACCATGGGTGGATGTGTGACTATAGTTTTTTTCTGCCGTAGACATAGGAACGACTTTAGATTTCCACACGTGTGACTGTGTATGACCCTAAAACCAGTTCCATATCCTTCGCTTGCGAGGCTGCCTTCAATTCTAATGCGGGAGACCTTTGTTGATCGAATAGCTAGCCCAAACCTCAAAGAATGTACCCCTATTGATCTAGACCTAGTCTATCCTTAGTTTCTTCACATGTGTGGTTGTAGAAACCTTAGAAAGAAATCCCTTAAACTTTTTGTTCTTCCTTGTTCCTTTGCTGCACTAATAGACTTCGCATCCACCTTTACTTGGTTGTCCTTCTTCCCTTATGTTACCTTTTTTCTTGCAGATTTCAGAGCTTGACTATATGTGTCCAAATGAGGAGTGGACAACCTCTATTTAAAGAGGTATGTCCCTCCTCTGTCGAGCCGACATGACTTTCCATTAGGCCGACTTCGTAGTTGCATTATATTTCACATTTATTCATCGTTTTTGCTACTTGTATACTTCATTGGAGCTAGGAGAGCAATTTCCCATGCTTGGAGTTATTTCCTTTACTTGTATGATGAATTACATGAGGTAACATCCTCGCAAAGGGTATTTTCATAATTACATTTTGACTTTGAATCTCTAGAAGCACTTCAAAATGTGCTTAACCTATCATAAATGAGCAACAAAATCATTGACAAATACTACAAAAATTAATTTATCTTTTCTTGAAGAAGTAAAAATATAAAAATTACATATATGAAGACCAAACCTAATTACATATTCTCCAACACTCCCTCTTAACTAGGGAGGTATTCATACAACAATACAAGGTGTTTGACAATTTTCAATCTTGCAGAATTCAGATAAGAGAAACTAGATTAGCAATCCATCTGTTATAGCATCATATCCATCAGCATTGTCAGAGTGAAAGGACTTGACTAACAACCCCATCTCTTCATGAGACCATGAGCCACAATGCTAGTGAGACCAATGATTTATAGACACCTTCATCATTTTCTCTCAAGGTACTAACCCACTCGGGTGTTCTCGAGTATGACATTCTAGGACTACTCTTATCTTGGGTTACCAGCCCTCAAAGAATACCATTCCTCTTTCCTACTCTTGTATTGGATGCCCTACACATCCTTAAAGAGTATCAGATGCCAGATGATTACCTAATTCTCCCATTCTTTCTTCCCAAGTGAATATAAGAAAGATGTGTCTATCTTGTGTTCACATTTCCATTCATGCCCTTCATCTAGACTTACAGTTGGAAGGCCCATGAAAAGGAAAACACAATTGTTACTCCTTTGTAATTAGGGGTAATTCAAAACTCCTTGTTGATTAGGGACTTATCAGAGCTCCCTATCAACTGGGGACTCTTTCCTTCATCAACATCTTCTTCTTCGTGGGTCCTTCAGTTGAACGATCTCCTTCCTTTCTTGGTGTCATGAAGTCTTCAATCAAACTTCTTCTCCATAGTGCACCATCCATCCATCAATTTCCTTCTTGGTTTGTCATTCCATTTCTTCGTGGAAAGTGACTATCAAGTTCTTCTTTTCATCTTGGCTACTTCTTTGCGATATTGTCCATGCTTTGGAATGCTCTCCGCACGGATGCTCCATTGTACTTTCTAGGTTATATAATTCAACTTGGTAGCCCATCATGACTTCATATTGATATTTCTTCAACATTTTTTCCTTTTGTTTGATGGCTTCTTCATCACGAAATCTTTGTAGAGTAGAATCAATTATCTGCACCTTTTATATCTCCAAGGCCTTCATAGGTGTCAAGGGTCCTTTCTTCCTTCATCAGAGTTATCTTGCCTTATTTCGGGAGACATATTTGAAGGAATTTTTTCAAATACTAATTCTCAGTGATCATGGTGTTCTTCACATGTTTGATCTCTTTCTTCATTTTATTCTTCTCAGGTAGATCGGTAAACCACCTAATGCTTCTTGCGGAAGCATTCCTTCATCCCTTTCTTTCTACACTTGTCAGCATTTCTTTTAACTTCTTAGTCACCAATATTATGCTCCTTATCTGAACATGTTGTTGACCTTCATTTCATCATGGTACATGCCTTCAAGCATGTTCTTGGTTAAAGATATCCTTTCATCCTTGAAGGTGTTATAGAAATATACCCTTGACTTAATAATATACAAATGATGACATGACTTAAACTTTGATGCTTACATACCTCATCTTGATCCTCATTGATCATTATTTGGTGTAGCCCTTCTTGATTCATCTTAGCTTGCATACATATCATTCCTTTTCATTGAATACCATGAGTGGGATTCCCAATGAGACATCTGCCTTGGTTCACAAACCTTCCCTTGAAGATTCCATCGTAGGATCTTAAGGATCCTTGCCTTGCAAATTTTTCCTACCTTTGATGATTTAGGTCTTCTAAGATTCTTGTCATGATCAAGCTTTCTTCCATCATATATGATGTCCTATTGTAGGTATGCTCCTTCTACATGAATACCATTGAGCTATATTTTCTATGCTCCTATATTCTAGAAGATATTTCTACTTATGAATTTTTGTTCTTCTCATAAATGCTACGTCTACATGAGTGCCTAGAACTCCATGTACATCATGCTACTATATTCTAGAGGGTAATTCTAGCCATGTAATTTAATTTATTCCTACATGCTCCTATTCAACTGAAAAATTTGAAAGAAGTCTAGAAGGAAAGAATTTGACCTACTCATAGTAGAGATCTGGAGGATATTCCTTCTTTTTACTATTTCCTTCCTCTTCCACCTCTTGAGTTATATGAAACTATTATCTCTCTTTCTTATTGTTGTTGTCCTTCTTAAGCTTGGGAAAATTCCTTTTTTAGTGTCCATATTCTTGGTACCCAAAACATTGGATCTTGGCCATGTCTTTGTTGTTTTTTCTTCATGGACCAAACTTTCCAAATTTACCTTTTCATTTGACCATGGTAGGCAATGCTTGCTCCTTTGATCCCACATCTTCTTTCATGACTTAATCCCCTTTGTTCTGCATAGAGACCACATATCACTAAGAGTGGTTGCTTCCTTCTTGGCATAAATTCTTGATGTGAAGTTTCCCCACTCCTGGGGTAGAGCATCGACTACAAAAATTGTCATTTCTTTGTTAGGCATGACTTCCCCAGGATCTTGAAGTTGATATCTCATCTCAAATATTTTCATGAACTAGGGATCTATTCCTTCCTTTTTTATCTTCATCTTGTATAATTCATTCCTTAGAGATAATACTTCTTCAGTGGTGGATATCGTGAATAACTCTACTATATTATCATAGATTTCTTTTCATGTCTCAAACTTGGAGACATAGGGAATGAGAAAGTCCTTCAT
The DNA here is from genome assembly GCA_000404065.3 of Pinus taeda. Classification (NCBI taxonomy): domain Eukaryota; kingdom Viridiplantae; phylum Streptophyta; class Pinopsida; order Pinales; family Pinaceae; genus Pinus; species Pinus taeda. The sequence goes on from APFE031313604.1 coordinate 91,699, forward strand.
TGATTCTATCAGAATCCTTTTAGCTCTTGTCTCATCCTTATTATAATTAGCTAAGGCTTGAGTCTGTTCCTTAGTAGGGATAATGATGTTCCTATTGACATATTCTAGGAGCTCATTCTCCTTGAGAAGTAGATCAATCCTCTTCTTCCATGCAAGAAAGTTGTTGGTTCCTGCAATTTATTATGTTCCTTGAAAAAAGACATTGATGTATATTTAGAAGGGGACATGTAGTTGATAGATTTTGAGATTTGATGGATTTTCTTATCCCCTTGAAATCTTCGTGACTTGTCTTCCCTGGATCTTGATGTCCTTCAAGTTGCCTTATCCAAGTGAACTTACCTGGTGATGAGGTGTGCTTGAGGACTTGTAGCTTCATGTATATTTTCTTATTCATTTATATAAGTCTCTCCTTCTAGATTTGTAGCTATCCTTTATGAATGATCGATTGTAGACCCTTCTTTTCCTTGAAGTGGTTGAGACTTCTAGGCTTAATTCTTCAACTTTGTAGATACTTGAGTGTTCTTGAGTTGCCCTTCTCTTGATGTGTCAACTTGCCTCTGATACCATGTTAGAGAATCTGGGGAAAATTAGTGCTGTGATGATTTTCTGAGACTTAATAACAATTTGTGAAGTCTTTTTACTTTTCCTTGTTAGCTGATCCTTCTTCTTCATCTTATTAGTGCACATGTCTATGCTTCATCAAACTACTACCAAAATAAGATAGAAAGAAAATAGAATTTGGTTCTATGCCAAGGACAAACCCTCTCTACTCTTCATAAGGAAACCCTTTGTAAGTTTTCTATAATTGAAGCTTCTTATTTGAACAATTTCCAAACCCTATACACTTGACTAGTATATCCTCCAATAATGAGTCAAATCCTTCCTCTTTCTCCACTACCACTTTCGACACATCTTCTGGTACTTCTTCAGGCACTTTGTATTCTAGGTTATGATACCCTAGAATATTAGGGCTCCTTTTCTTCGCTATAAGGAGATCCTTACCTTTTTCCTTAGGAGACCTTGTAGAGCCAACTTCTCATCTAAAATAGGCCTCTAATGCTCCTTCCCTAAACTGCTATCAAGACCTTCCTTCACCTCACATGTGTGAATGTTGTAGCCTCCTTTTATTCTTTGTTGGAGTGCCCTTCTTTCTTCCTTGAAGGCCTTTCTTCTATGCTAGTTTAGTAGGCCTTGTAGGCCTAGTTTCAACCTCAACCAAGGCTGGATGTGTTACTGTAGTTCTCTGTTGCCTTAGTCATAGAAATAACTTTAGATTTTTGCACGTGTGATTGTGTATGACCCTAAAACCAGTCCCTTATCCTTCTTTTGTGAGGATGACTTCAATGCTAGAGTGGGAGACCTTTGTTGACCTAATAGCTAGCCCAAACCACAAAGAATGTACCCTTGTTGATCTGACCAGAAGTTGTCCTTAGTTTATTGACACGTGTGGCTACATAAACCCTATAAAGCAACCCCTGAACTTCAATGTTCTTCCGTGTTCCTCCGTTTCCCTAAAAAACTTCTTATCCACCTTTACTTGGTTGCCCTTCTTCCCTTTTTTCACCTCCTTTCTTACGAATTTCATAGCTTGAGTGTATGTGTCCAAATGAGGAGTGGAAAACCTCCATTTATAGATGTCTTTCCCTCCTCTCTCAAGCTAACATGACTCTCCATTAGGTCGACTTGACTGTCTTCTAGGCCAACTTGATAGTTGCATTATATTTCACATTTATTCATCATTTTTCCTATTTGTAGACTTCAGTGGAGCTACGAGAGGATTTGACCATGCTTGGAGTTATTTCCTTGAACTTGTATGATGACTTACATGATATAACATGCCCTCAAAGGGTCTTTTCATAATTACATTTTGACTTTGACTCTCTAGAAGCACTTCAAAATGTGCTTAACTTATTTTCAATGAGAAAGAAACTCATTGACAAATAATACAATAAATAATTTCTCATTCCTTGAATAAGTACAAATATCAAAATTACATATATGAAGACCGAACCTAGTTACATATTCTCCAACGTTAATCAATCAGATAATTGATAATTCAGTCATAAATAACTCATCCATGTCAGTTCTAAGAAATACCTAGTTGAGATTAGAATTCATGGACTATGTACTATCAGTTGTAAAAGCATATAAATTAAGCCAACGATGCATGAAATCAGAGGAAGGCCTATGGGAGGATTACGTACTTATGGGTGAGGAATTTCCCAATTAAATATGGGCTAATTCCTAAGGGACAATGCAAGGAAGTAGGAGCTTTGCAGACAACATATTTGGCTAAGTATTGGCTTGAGCTGGTTTGTGAAGCAGTGATATAGATTGTACTTGTGCAAAGATTGTTTATGTTGAAAAAGAATTGCATTTTCTTCTTTTGATTAATGCAATATATAGATAGCATGGTTTTTTAGTTGTCGATTTCCCTAGAAAATTATTGTGTTATGTGTGATTGAAATTCTTCCTTTTATGTTTTGTGATTTCATTGATCAATTTTTGTTTCCACTGACGAGAAGAGTAGATTCAAGTCAATTTTTTTTCGCATATCTCAATCTGCAGTTTGAATCTACAATAAAATTTTACACCTATTGCTCCATGATAAGAATGACAATGATTATTCCTCACAAAGTGAATATTCTCAATTTGTTATCATGTGACTATTGATTACTCTACTATTCTGCTAGTTCTTAGTCTTAAAGGATTTACTACTCAAATTCACTAGTTTATCCATATTTCAAATCATCTATGTAACTCCAACATCTCTAACACAACAAATTTTAATAGAGGACAATCATGAAGATGAACAACATGATATAGATATCGATGAAAAAGCATTAGATAATAGAGAATATATGCATTAATAGCATATGCCAATATATCCATGTCGATGATGCAACTTTACTTGAATAGGGAAGAACATTTCTTTTGTTATTTCATTCTAGTCTAGTTAAAGTTACATTACTCAATATTCTCATGAGGTAAATGAATTATCAGTTAGTAAAAATACCAATTTTCCCTATAAATATATGTCACTCAATAGATCTTTTCAATTCATTCAAAAGGGATTTTCATCCATTGCGTACATGTATAATTTTTCTTCTAGTCTTTCCATAAGTAACAACTAGATTTAGAGGTTAGTTATAACAAATTTAGTCATGGCTCTTGCAAACCTTGCTTACTTCTAAACATCACTCTAACATCACATTAGAAAATAATTTTTGCAATGAAAAATCAATGACATAACTAAAAGTTACATATTTACATTAAATTAATAGTTTTCTAGATTTCCCACTACAATTTACACATTTTCATAATAACATTTAGTTTTCCAATGCCACATGCCCTGTATAAAATGTTACCATATTTGGAAAAAAGGACGATGTATATAAGAGAAGGAAGTAAAATTTACTCATGTAATTAAAAGATGGTAAACCTGCATGTTGTAGGGATGTAATGTGTATTATGTAGATTCTTTAAGCATTCACATATAGAAGGAAGCATTAGAGAAAACTTTAGCCTAAAATTGCCAATGAAATTTTGACGTAAGTAATATGTGTTGGGCCTCGTATTTTTCATATTTTCCTTGCCTTACTTCTTCATTTTCATATCATTTTCTAAAGTCTTTTGTGAAATTAACTTATGTTAATGAGTATAGTAGGGACTTTAGTAGTATTCTATACACATTTATCTTTTTATTATTTTATAAATGATTTCGATTAATAAAATTCTATTTCTAACAAACGGGTCCTCAACATTGACAAGAATTTGTTGGGTCATTGATATTTTATATTGTTTCTTGGAATGGTCAGAGAATATCGTGCAAGCCTCAAATTGTTACACCCTGTTTAGAACGAATTAGTTAATAACGACTTCTTGACTTGGATTATTGGATGAATTAAGATAATTGTAACTTAAATGAGCAATCATGAGAATATTTTGATTCTCAAGATTTCTCATTATTAAAAATAGATTCTTTGGTCTTTACCCTTTGTTGTTACGATATAAAAATTGGTGTTGAACCTTGAAAGGGTTATTCAAGTTGTAATAGTATTTTTTTTATACAAACTCAGACTTGCAATTATTTATAATAGGTTTTTTTGTAGTTTGAATGGAATTATTTATTATTCAGACTCAATCTATTCTGTTGTTGTCCCGCAAGGAAATTCAATTCTTAATTTGGTCCCAATCCTAGGAACAACGTTTTCTTCTCTTGTACCATTAAAACTAGCATTTCATTTCTATATTATATCTATTTTCATCCGTGCAATGGTTTTTAATTTCTCATTGTTGATTTTTTAAATTGAATGCTTTGTCCTAAATAAACTTTATTAGAATTGTTATAAGAATAGATTTGTTGTGGTTAATTCATTAAGAACCAGTGTCTTTTTCCTTCATTTCTTATAGGTTATCATAGATTTCTATTTCAATTGACCAATCACTATTATATAAGTGTGATTGTGTGGTGTTATCTTTTCAATCTGTAGTAGTTTTTCCCTAAGAAACAACTTATTGTTCAGTATGTTTTCTTTTGTTGTTTTCTTTAGAGATCTGTAGAAGTTAATAATTTGAATAGTTTCCAATAATTGGAGATTGCATCTTGAATTGATTCCTTCAATATTGTAGTCTTTATTTTCCATAGTACCATATAAACTAGGTATATTTGCATTCCTCTTGCACAAATAGTGACAATAACCTTGAAATAACAAAAAATACATCTAAGTAATACATTAATGTGTAACAGATTAGTTGGTCTTTTTTAGGAACAATTAATTGGGCCAAAATTTTAGCGTCATTGCCGAGGAAGTTATCAAAGCGAGTGCTAGTTGTATCCCTAAGGAATGGGTATTAAATATGAAAGGTAAGAATCTATGCATGCACTCAACTAAAAATATCATTTCAGTGCCTACCCTCAGCTGATATGTTTAGATCATTTAGTGTGTATGAATAGAAAAAAGCCTAGGACTAGGAACCAAATAGATATAGATCAGAAATCTACCCCAAAAACCACCAAAACCCAAGGTCAAGTTGGCCTTGGAAGAACGACCTTTATGGATGAAATCATTCACAAATCACAGTCTCAAGCACTGATAGGTTCTTGAGAAGTATCTGGGAAGGGTTCTATTATTGTCACCCCTCAAGTAGCATTGTTTTATACTATAGCTACAACTGATATTCATGATAAAACTATACGATCTAAGGAGGGCATCCAAGACATATTTGTTAGGCATCTCAGTCCTTCTATTAAGAGTGAGGGTAAATATTGCAATTTGAGGTAGGATGGAGGTGAGACGAGTGAACCATGCCCACGACTTATGCGATAAAATTCCTGGAAATACCCATTGTAAGGTGAGAAACCAGAGTTGTTGATTTCAGTAGTGCCATGAAAGCTAGTCAATGTCTAGAACCTCATCAGCATATTAATTTCAAAATAGAACCTCTTGATTACAGGATTCCTAAACATTACTATCATATATTTAACCAAATGGAAAAATTAGTAGCAGGAACAAAAAATTCAGCCATAGAATATCATATTGTTGATTTGGAGGGAACTGCACCAATGAAGGCTATCTCATTTCAAAACCTTCCAAATTTCCATTGAATGGATTCTAAAGATCCCGATGTAATTTTGTTTGAGTTTGATGTTTTATGTCGAGGTCATGACTATACTACTAATCCTCAAAGATTAAAATTGTTTCCTTCTACCTTAAAGGGAGTAGCATTATGATGGTTCGTGGGACTGTGGGGTGGTACTATAACCTTGTGGGATCAAATGAAAGAAATATTCCTCACCAAATATCAAGACTATTTCCAATCTAGGGATTGAAGGGAAGAAATATTTAAAAATAAGATGAAACTTTTGAATAATATGTTGAAATATTTCAATAAAATTTGAAAATATCACCATACACTACCATACCCAAGGATGTATTGAAAGTTGTTTTGGTTAGGGGCATGAAATACAAATGGAGAGAAACAATTAATTTAATGGGGTAAGGTGACATTTAAAAACAACAATATGATGACAAAAATGCGTATTAGGTGTTCATGAGGGAGTACACGAACCAAACCTAGAACTCACGATCCTCTTAGTAGATCTAGCATAAGCACAGGTGATGAGTTACACGAGTAGATATTGGTAATCTTTCAGAAGAATTTAAGAATGATATTTTAACTACCATAACAATAGAGTTCAATGTTTTGTATTTAAAACAAAAACATGCATAAGCAGAACAAGTGTTGGCCATTTTTTTCCCTATTGTCAAAGGTAGCATAGTCACATGGAATTTTGACTGGACACAGTTGAGACGTGCCATTTTCACTAAAAATCATTTGACTGATTGCTACTATTCACTTCTTGGGATGAAGGTTGTATTTAAGGAATATGAAGAAGAGACAAAACTAGTGCATTTTTTGGCACAATGATGAAAATGGAAGAATCTCTGATCAGACATGATGCAGGACTCTTCTATGTTTTTTTCTGGAAAATTTTCCTAGCAGCAATTTCTTAGATCAAGTTCACAGGTCCAGCAACATTCTCCTAATACCTGGGAGCCACAGCCATAAATTTTATCACTTTGGACAAATCAATTATATTCCACAACTTCATGGAAAAATACATGAAATAATTTGTATCATTCGTAATGGACAATCCAACCTACTCAAGGGCCAATGAGGTCCCAGAATTGGCAATGAATCAGCCACCAAATAAAAAACTGACATAATCTCCCATTAGATTACTTTCAAACACTCCACCTCCACTTTGACCTTAGTTACCTACATAGCCAAATCTGAATACAAAAAATAGACCTCTGATATTTTTCAAAATTATGGAATGTTCAGACCCCCTTTCTTCTTAGAATGTAAGGAATTACGTCTAAGATCAGGAAGAAACATATTTCTAGAAGAACACTCAAAAAATCAAGAGAAATCAGAAAATGATAAAATCGCTAAGGAGCAGCCATTGACGGAACAATCCCATCATGTTGTAATCATTACTAAAGCATAGTCATCTAGCAAACCAACTGAAAAATAAGCACCTATTGAGATTACAGACACTTCTCCCCCATTCTCTGAGAGATTGGGCATAGTAAAATCACCTGCACATCCTAGTTTTGACCTCTTAGGGGAATTACAAAATTTATATATCAAAATTCCTCTCCTACATGCTATTAGAGAAATATTTATTTAGTATAAATCATTAAAGAATTATGTGTTAAGAAGTGTGGTAGGAAATTGAAAGACCCTCCTACAGTCCATGTTTTAGGGAAACTTTCTGATCTTATTATGGGGAATCAAATACCCATTAAATATGATGACCCTGGAAACCTTGTTATTACTATCCAGATTCAGGGGCATAGTTTCCCAAATACTTTGGTGAACTTGGGAGCAACCATAACTATTATCACACTTGAAAATTGTGGACTCCTGGGAATAACTAGAATTAAACTAAATCCAACTATGTTTGAGCTAGCTGATAGATCCATTGTAAAACTTGAGGGAACTTTGGATGATATTATGTTTCTTTAGATTCTTAGGAATATCCAACAAATTTTTTGGTCCTCAATCATAGAAATAAACTAGAAGGCCACCCTCTAATATTAGGAAGACCATGGCTTGCCACTATAGATGCATACATAGGGTTTCCAACCGGAGGCATGACTATTGCTAAAGGACCAACCATTAAGAATATTATTTTATATCATCCCACTAAATCTAGCATATTGAATGATGATTTTAGATGTTCCCCACCCAAATATCGGGAAGGAAATTTACGCTCTCCTCTTACTATTGATAAATATATTATCTTTAAAAAATAGACCAAGGATGATCTAATTAATGGATTCATTAATAAACCTTCTATTATCAGGAACCCAACATGTTAAATGCTCAAATTTGGGCTTGATAATGAAGACAAAGTAGATCCATTAGATGATTTGAATGCTGACCACATACCCACACTACAGTTCATAACAATATTCTTATTGAAATCGAGCTTGGAAAAACCATGCACATTAACGCTAACCTCAATGACCTCCAACATAAATGGCTGATCCAAATTCATCTAAAATAAAAACAGTTTTTTTCCTGGGAATTTTCATATATGAACAACATTGATCCACAACTATGTAGACACCATATTTATATTGAGAAAGATTCCTATGCCATTCATGAACTGCAAACAAGACTAAATCCACAACTTAGAGATATAGTAAAACAAGAACTTCAAAAAATTCTTTATGTTATTTTTACATATCCTAATTCTGATAGTCAGTGGGTTTAACCACTAGTGGTAATCATCCAAAAAAAGGGCAAATGGAGAACTTGTGTCGACTATAGAGAATTAAATAAATCCATGTAGAAGGATCATTTTCCCCTTGCATATGTGGATCAAGTCCTCAACACTCTTGCTGGAAAGAAATATTTGTATTTGTCAAATGTGTTTAGTGGATATAATCAAATACAGATTTCCCCTGAAGACCAAGACAAAACTATGTTCACCTGTCCATGGAGAAAATTTTCATATAGATTCTTACTGTTAGCCTCGCTGACAAAAGGCCCAAAATTGGATCCATATATGCTCTTAAAGTCTCCAAATTTGCTTAAAAATCTTCCCACTAGATCCAAAAAATGCTCTTGAAATCTTCAACATTTGCTCAAAATCATCCAAAGGTCAAAATCAGTGTAAAAGGAGAGCCCTTGGAAGAGCAGAGATACATTATCGGGAGGCAAAAAGGCTTGAAAAAAAATAAAAAACCAAAGTCACAGGCTTTAAACAGTGAAATAATACTAGCCATTAGATCTGGCCAATTAATGACCCAGATCTAAGTGGATAATCGCAATTGGCCGAGCAGAGAAGATGATTTAAGTATGGGTGCAGCACTCACCAATCAACGATCTCTGATGATCATATTGACAGATTGCATTGAGGTGGCATCGACAATTAAAGTAAAGGGCCCAGGACATCAACGACATGTGATTGCAATTGATTGCATCACTATATTTCATCGACTATACAAAAGGAGCAGGCATATACACAAGGGCGACCCGATAAAAGGACACAACGGTTAAAGAAAGCATACTAGATAAAATTTCAGGTTCGCAGTGAGCCTGTTTTAAATGCATTTTAATATATTTCGTTATATAATGAAATACAAAGGGAAACAGGGAAGCACTAATTGCGATGAAGCCTGGACCTGAAAGGGTCCAGGAACCGAAAAATATAATTTTTGATGTCTGCCAAAGTTCATTTTTTAATCATTTTCAATGTTTTGGTTCATTTTTGAAACACAAATAAAATGACAAAACCGTCAGGATTTCAAGGGAGCCAAAGGAGATAAGTGGTTTAGGCCAAACTCTGCCCAATGCCATATAGTGGCTGCCACATGTCTAGGACAAGGAGGGAGAAAACTACCCTCATCAGGCTGTTAACTCCAGTACAAAAAAGGCACCCAAAATAGATCACCACTATTAGATCTAGGACTCCCAGATCAACAGTGGAGATGTGTTATCACTGCAAGGGAAAACCTGAGAGGAGAATAAGCCATATCTAAGGAATTTTTAAGTCCGAAAAAGAAATAGAGGGGCAAGATTTCTCAGTGTTGCTGTGTTTTCTGTTTAAAATAGAAACAGTCATTGTTTAAGGTAGAAGTCCACAATATGGCAACGCTATTCTGTTTTAACAGAAAGCATGCATTGTTAAACCTTTTAAATGGCCACAACATGCGTAGTTCATCCCAAAACAAACAAAGAGTCCGAGGAGAAGCGAAGCATAACACAACACGCGCAACTATCCAAAACAAACAAAAATATCAAAGGCCGCAATGCAGCTCCTCAAAACAAACATCATGGGGCATCTCCGGCACGAGAGAGCCCCCAAACAGTGAATCAAACAACCTGAAGGTGGTTATTCCTCTGTTATAAGGAGAATCCCTCTGAGCCATGCTTGCCTCTTTAGGGGAATCAATGAGTTAACAAGACATATCAGACAGATTAAGACTCTGAGCCTTTGGGAGCTCAGGAGCATTGTGAAAGGCCTATAAAAGGCTGAAAACTAGATGTAACAAGGGTTCAATTTCTAGAGATTGTTCCTCCTTTATTCCTTCAGGCTTCTCATCTTCATTCTAGCAATATAAGCTTCTTTTGTTATTATATGTTCAATGTCCATTCTCTTCGTTGTTCTATGCTTACACTTGAATAGGTTATTCAAGTTTTCTGTTGTGTCTAGTGCCAAATAATTGTCATCTTATCTCTGCATTGATAAATTAGATTTGCAAGTCTCATTTACTTCCTGTAGCTAGCCATTCATATGTGTTCATGTATTCAATATGCTAGTAGAGTCAATATTCTCCATCTATCCATTAAATCTATAAATTATTTAGCATTAGTGGTCTAAAGCCTTGTATTGATGAGAGTGTTCATGCATGTATTCAGTGAGAATAAAGCTGAAATGGTAATCTAACTTGATCCAAACCATCATCCATTCCAATAGTTCTAAGAACAATATTGAAGATTATATGTTACGAGGCATCTCTGAGCTGCAACATAGGAGATTATGCTAGAGTGATAAGATAATTGGCGCCGCTGCCGGGGAGAGGAAACTGAAGCTCATCTTCCCTGGGAAATGACATAGATCCAGCTTTAAAGATGGACAAAGTCTAGGCACTTTTTTGGTTGTAATCATCTATCTGGTGACTCTAATAGAGGCCGAACCTCTTAGTGACTCTAATAGAGGCCGAACCTCTTGGTGACTCCACTTCATAGTTTTGGCTCAGTTTGTGAGGCATACTTAGAGAAATCCTAAGAAGCTACAAGCTGACCCAGTACATGACCCTGAAAAAATCATCAATGAGAGAAAGGTATTACAGAAAGGAGCATCAGGTTTAGGTAAACCTAAACAATCTCCTATATCTCTTTAAGAATGGCTTGTAATAGAACAAATGCATGTTGAGATTATAGCATCTAATACTAGCAGTGGAGAAAAACTTTCAGAGATTCATAAAGCTCCTTATTCTTTAGGTTCTCCTTTTGCTTTAAGCCAAAAGGAAACCTCACCTCTAATCCATCATACTCCTTTAGTCTTATCAGTCACTCCTCAGCCCTGTATCATTCAGACTGCTAGTACTCTTTTAGCCACCACAACTATGGTAGGCCCACAAGCACCTACCAAAATGGAAAGAATCATAGCTGCTAGGCATGGACCTCTAATGCTGCCCACTCCTATGAATGCTATGCCTACAGGAGAATATCAGAAGTATATGTCTGAGTTCACTGGAACGAAAGGTGTATCAAATGAAGAACATCTTGAGTCATTCTATAACTATGTTGATAACCTAGACATTAGTGAAGATGATGTCTGGATGAGAGTCTTTGTCCAAAGCCTAGATGGAGAGGATAGAAAATGGTTCAGGGAACTAACCCCAAGATCTATAGTAGATATTGAGGCCTTAGATGATGCATTCCTAAACCATTGGGGGGATAAGAAGGATCTCCTTTACTACCACACTGAGTTTGGGAACTTAAAGAGGGAAAATGGTGAGCTGTTGTCTGATTTTAATAAGAGATTTAATCGCATGTACAACAAGATACCATCTCAAGTGAAACCCACCACTACCTTTTCTAAACTGATCTATGCTAGCACCTTTCATTCCGACTTTTGTTTACTATTTATCGAGAGGTGATGTGCTTCTTTGGCTGATATGCAAGATGCATCCATAGAAGTAGAATAAAAAATCATGGCTGCAGAAAAACTCAAAGGTAATGCTGATAGAAGGAGACAGAGGGGTGATCCTTCATCATCTTCAGATCCCAAGATTGATAAAATGGCCAAGATGATAGAGTCATTAGCCTCAGAAGTTTCCAAATTAAAGGTTGAGCGGTATTATGGGAAAGGAAGGGTTCCTAATACCTTTTCTCCTCCAAATCCAAATCCATATAGAAGAGCAAATGAGAAGTTACAAATTTTCCAAAGAAATAAAGATTCCAATGAAGACCAAAGGGTGAAGACCCCTTTTCAAAATGCAGTCATGGAAGAAGAGAAGTTTGAGGAAGATGACGAGGTCCATTATTTGGAGGACAAGTGAAGTGCCACCTTTTTAACCAAATATGCCTATGAGAAGTCATTATTCAATGACCAGGTTAGCCAAGAATGGGATGGTGAAGCTGTTCTACAAACTGAAGATCAACAAAGATATAATCTGAGGTCAAAGATGAATAATGTGAAGGAGACTCCTATTCATAAATTTTTTTTCCCTGCAGAACAACAAGATAATAATCAGAAGTAACCAACAATTGATCTTATCATCCTCAAAGCTCTAGCCATAGAGGTAAGAGGCCTTGACAAGTCCCCTTCTTCTTTTAGTTTTCAATCAGAAATTTAGAAGCTAAGAATACCTATGCCTCTGATTGAACCAGTGAAGAATGAGTCCTTCAAGAAATCTATCCTTGAGGCTCTTGAGCCTAATGCCATCCAAGCTTTCACTGACTATGTAAGTATGCAAGATGACCAACTCGCTCTTATTCTCAGCCCAATGATTCAAAATTGCGAAGACAACTCCCCATCATTCTATGTTTCTCTATCTATTCATGATAAAATCCTTCAAAATTGCCTTCTGGACATTGGAGCTAGCCATAATCCAATGCCCAAGGCTATCATGGATAAGCTCCATTTTGACCTTACCAAGCCTTATCAGTTGGCCTGTACGCAGCTTAAAAAACCAGTTTTCCAAATCACAGAGGAAGAAGGCCGATAGATTTGGGACATGTTCTTTGATGGGGCTTGCTCTAAGGAAGTTGTAGGAATAGGTGAAGTCCTTGTGTCCCCCACATAAGAATGCATTGATTCATCTTTTATATTAACTTTTCAGGCCACAAATGACACAACAAAGTATGAAGCAGACCTTATCATTCAGAAGGTGTACAAAACCTTCCAAGTAAAACATCCAAAGCTGAAAGCATACACTGATGAAGTGATATATAGACCATCTCAGTCTGATAATACCAAATGATGGAAAGTTTTTGAAGTAGAGGATCAAATTAATCGGCTTTTGCAAGTTTTTGATGAATTTGCTGATATGCACATTGACCAAGAGAAAGAAACCTTTGATAGAAAGGTAAAAAGGGTCAATTATCAGTTTGGTGTCTGTTTTCTCAAAAGTGATACATTAATGGAAGGAGGAGATGTTTTTGATGGCCCAACCAATGGGTCGTTCTCCGAAATTTATTTTAGTTAAGGCTTTCAAGCCTTGGTATTGTAAATATGTTTTCTCAAGTTTTTATTTCATGCTAAATAGACTCCATGCCTAATGCAACACTAGGAGGAAGATTTGATCTTGTTTTTTACAGGAAAGGCATTGATCTGTGATCCTTGAAACCTCACAGGGAGGATTTCATCCCTAGAAGGAGCCAATGTTAGCCTTGCTGACAAAAGGTCTCAAATTGGATTTGTATATGTTCTTAAAGTCTCCAAATTTGCTTAAAACTCTTCCCAAGGGCTCCAAAAATTCTCTTGAAATCTTCAGCATTTGTTCAAAATCATCCAAAGATCAAAATCAGTGCAAGAGGAGAGCCCTTGGAAGGGCGGAAATACACTATCAGGAGGCAAAAATGCTTGAAAAACCATCAAAATCCAAAATCACAAGCTTTAAACAGTGAAATAATACCAGTCGTTAGATCTGGCCGATCAATGACCCAAATCTACATGGATAACCATAATCAACCGAGCAGAGAGGATGATTTAAGTATGGGTGCAAGACCTGCTGAACAACGATCTTCAATGATCGGACCAGCGGATCGCATCAACGATTAAAGTAAAATGCCCTGGGCATCAGCGACATGCAATTATGATTGATCACATCACTATATCACATTGGCTATACAAAGGGAGTAGGCATATACACATGGGCAACTCGATAACCAAACCCGACGGTTATACACAGCATATTCGATAAAATTTCAGGTCTGCAGTAAGTCTGTTTTAAATGCATTTTTATGTATTTTGTTATATAACGAAATACAAAGGGAAATAGGGCAGCATCGATTGCGATGAAGCCTGGACCCAAAAGGGTCCAGGAAGTGAAAAATATAATTTTTTAAGTTCACCAAAGTCCATTTTTTAATGATTTTCAATGTTTTGGTGCATTTTTGAAACACAAAGAAAATGACAAAACTGGCAGGATTTCAGTGGAGCCAAAGGCAATAAGTGGTTTAGGCCAAACTTTACCTGATGCCATACAGCGACTGCCACATGTCTAGGATGAGGAGAGAGAAGATCGCCCTCATCAGGTGGTTAACTCCAGTACAAAAGAGGTGCCCGAGATGGATCACCATCGTTGGATATAGGACTCCCAGTTCAACGATGGATATGTGTTATCACTACAAGGGCGGACCCGAGAGGAGAATAAGCCATATCTAAGGATTTTTTAAGTTCAAAAAGGACACAGAGGGGCGGGATTTCTCAGTTTTGTTGTGTTTTTTGTTTAAAACAGAAACAATCATTTTTTAAGGCAGAAGTCCATAATATGGAAACGATGTTCTATTTTAACAGAAATAATGCATTGTTAAACCTTTGAAAGGGCCACAACATGTGTAGTTCATCCCTAAATTGAGAAAGAGACCTAGGAGTAGCATAGCATAATGCAACATGCACAACTATCCAAAACAAAAAAAAATATGGAAGGCGACAACACAACTCCTAAAAAAAAACATTATGGGGCATCTCTGACATAAGAGAGCCCCCAAACATCCCATCAAACTACCTGAAGGTGGTTATTCCTCTGTCAGAAGTAAAAAACCTCTGATCCATGCTTTCCTCTTCAGGGAATCAATCAATTAACAAGACATATTAGACAGATTAAGGCTCTAAGCCTTTGAAAGCTTGGGAGCATTGTAAAAGGCCTATAAAAGGCTGAAAACTAGATGTAACAAGGGTTCAACTTCTGGAGATTATTCCTCCTCTTTTCCTTCAAGCTTCTCATCTTCATTCTAGCAATATAGTCTTCTTTTTCTATTATATGTTCAATGTACATTCTCTTTGTTGTTTTATGCTTGCACTTGAATAGGTTATTCAGGTTTTCTACTCTTTCTAATGCTAGATAACTATCATCTTATCTCTGCATTGATAAATTATATTTACAAGTCCCATTTACTTCATTTAGCTAGCCATTCATATGTGTATATGTATACAATCTGCTGGTACAATCAGTATTCTCCATCTATCCATTGAATCTATAAATTATTGAGCATTAGTGGTCTAAAGCCTTGTATTGGTGAGAGTGTTCATGCATGTCTTGAGTAAGAATATATTTGAAATGGTTATCTGACTTGATCCAAACCATAATCCATTCCAATAGTTTTGAGAACAATATTTAATATTATATGTTACCATGCATCTCTGAGCTGCAACCGAGGAGAGTTTCCTGGAGTGATAACACTTACCATTTGGGTTGTGTAATGTACCAACCAATTTTCAAAGGGAAATTCTCAGTATTTTTTTTGACTCGATTAGTGAGGGAATTGAACTATATATGGACGATTTTACCCCTTATGGTGATGAATTTAACCAAGCTTTGTAGGCTATTGAAAAGGTTCTTGCACGATGTATAGCCATAAGGTGGTACCTCAGTCACAAAAAATGTCACATGATGATGGAATAGGGTATAGTTCTGGGACATTTTATTTTTCTATAGGAATTTAGGTATATCTCGCCAAGATCAAGCTAATTGTTAAACTCCCTACTCCTAGAACACCGAGAGAGGTACATATCTTCCTTGCTTATGCTGGTTATTATCGCTGTTTTATAACCAAAATTTTCAAAAATTGTGGCACCTTGTATGTATTGACTGGACATCTGGAATTTAAATGTAATGGTAAATCTGAGACTTATTTTTTCGATCTAATGAGGATGGCCTGAATAACTCCTGCATTGCATGGACAAAACTAGAGTTTACCATTTCATATATCCTCAAATGCATCATATATGGCGATAGGAGCAATCCTCAGAAAAGAAGATAAAAATCCTTATGCCATTTATTACATTAGCAAGAACCTTACGCCGGATTAACTAAATTATACTAAGACAAAAAAAAATTGAGCTATTATTTATGCCATAAATATATTTATCCCTTAGATAGTAGGATATCTAGTTTTTATGTACATTAATCATTCTTACATTCATTATTTAGCTAACAAACTTGTTACCAGTGGTAGAGTAAGTCACTATTTATTGTTGTTGTAGGAGTTTCAAATTACCACAAAAGATCAGCCAAGAAACGAAAAACCTATCAAAGACTTTATTTGATATGGGTTTCCTTAGGAGCTTGTAACAGATGGGGGATCATAGTTCACTTCTCACAAAATTTCAACCACACTGCAAAATTACCATGTTAAACACTGGGTAACTTCTCCTTATCATTCTTAAGCAAAGGGGAAGGTGGAATGAACTAAAAAAGTATTCGAGGTGTTTTTAACTAAAACAATATCTTTGAATCATCGAGACTGGGTTGCCAAGCTCCTAGAAGCCTTAACGGCCTATTAGACAACCTGGCACAATACTATTGGCTATTTGCCTTATCAGCTTGTTTTTGGTAAGGAACCCATTTTTCGAATGCAATTCAAAGTTAAGACTCTGTAAACTTTCAAGGAAGTCAGATTGGACCTCATAGAAGCACAAGCACAATGCTTACAACAACTCAACGAAATAGATCAAATACGTTTTCTTGCTTTACAACGTACTGGCATAATTCAGAAACCAAGGGCTAAACGGAAAAAGGAAAACATAATTTAGAAACCGAGGGCTAAACGAAAAAAGGAAAAATTTCTAGAAAG
The DNA here is from genome assembly GCA_000404065.3 of Pinus taeda. Lineage (NCBI taxonomy): Eukaryota > Viridiplantae > Streptophyta > Pinopsida > Pinales > Pinaceae > Pinus > Pinus taeda. The sequence goes on from APFE031313604.1 coordinate 108,529, forward strand.
GAGACTCGACATTTCTATATGATTACAGATTCGAAGATTTTCCAGGTAAACTTCAAAGAAGGTGGCTTGGCCCTTACAAAATTACTAATGTTTATGACTATGGAACAATATTCCTTACTACAATTGACAATGTCGAAATTGTGTTCCTCTCCAATGGGCATTGGCTCTATTTGTACCATTGGCCAGTGACCAAAGATTATTTTCTTTATGGAATCAATAATTTTGCCAATCTATATGTTGTAGTTGATCGACAAAACATGACCACAACTAGGTCAATATTTTTGAAGATTTTTTTATTTTTATTTTTTATTTTTGTACATAATGTAAATAATTATTTTTTTCATTATTTCTTAAAAAATAATAAATAATATCAAATAACATAAATAAATAAAAATAAATCGCCACTCAATTTTTTTATCATAGCTGTTGTTTCTTTAGTTACGGTCATTGTTTCCTCTATCACATTTGTTATTTCCATAGTCACAACCATTGTTTCCTCAATCATAGTTGTTGTTTCCTTAGTCACAATCGTTATTTCTTTAGTTACAGTGGTTGTTTTTTTAGTCACAATTGTTGTTTCCTTAGTCGCAATTGTTGTTTCCTTAGTCAAAACCGTTATTTCCTCATTTACAGTTGTTGTTTCCTTAGTCATAGCCCTTTTTTACTCATTTACATTTTTTTTTTCCTTAGTCACAACCATTGTTTCCTCAGTCACATTTGTTGTTCCCTCCATCACAACCAATGTTTCCTTCATTTGCTACTATTTCTTTAGGCACAATGTTGTTTCCTTTAAATACAATTGTTGATATTTAACATGTGATTATCATATTTTTCTTTTAATTATATTTTTATTCCTTTAGGGAAGGGAACATTTTTAGCTTTCTCCTTATATGATGATGGAAAACCAATTTGTCTTACAGCTATCATTGGAGACTCTTTTATGAGAAATCATTATCACAATTTTGAAATTTTTGTTAATTTTTAATCCTTTCTACAACTGTAGAAAAAATACAATAATGCCTATACTTCATTCATTTCATCGCCACTTATGAAATAGCTTTTAATTCAAATATTCCAACAATAAGTGACCATAATTTTTTTGATGATACAATTAGCAAGCTATAAAAGTAATTGTTATAATACTATTTACAACATCCCCAACTATTAAGGAGTTGACATCCCACCCCATTTACTAAGTAATATATTAAGATTAATGAAAATTCTCATTTAATAGAGGATAGGAAATATCATCATGAGCCAACCCTATCATGATCATAGGATCTAGTGGAGTGACATTACTATTTATGGTTACCATGCTAGGGTAATGGCCTTTGGCTTTCAAGTCAAAGTACAAAAGGTATCATCACAAGTCGACTTGTTTATCTCATTAGCTCTAATGAATTGAATTATTGTTAACTATTGACCACACTAGAAAATTGGCGTTCTATAAATACTTCAAAAAGTAATATATAAAAAGAAAATTTAGAATTATTTTAGTAAATGGGTCACTAGCATCTGAAAGGGTTAAAAGGGAAACCCTTTCAAGCCGATGGACGCCTGATGGTAGTAAAGTATGTGCCTGTGCTATTGAAGTGAAACCAAGAATTACAATATAGCTTGGACTTTTGTTCCTTCAAAATTAAAACAAGAATGGTTGTTAAATTTATTATGGACATTCTTGAAACCTTTCAAGAATGTGGTGATGTTTTCTTCTTTATGAGTATTTCACTACAATTCTACGCACTAGAAATATTTTTTTTATTTTTTTTTCTAGAAAATCAACATTCAAAATTAATCTCCTTCTTTTCTTCTAATGATATGCTTGATATAACTATTACTTCCATCCATCTAGTCCTTCATATACATTTCCCCATGTCCTTATTTTGTCTGCATCCTCCATGGGTTTTAATAAATCGTGCTATCATTATTGCACATGAATTATAATCATTTCCTCATGCACCATAGATATATCACAACTTATATTTATCCTTTTGACAGTCACTTTACCACACTAGATTAATGTTCCATTATCTCCCGAACGTGCCAAATATTCCATCTTGTCAAAATTTGATTAACAGGTGTAGGTGACCTTTAATCTTATTAGGGCATGAGTTGGCATGGAAAGATGACTGTTATTTTCATTTATGGACACCATTGCATGTCGTCAAAACCACTATACTATTTACAAGCTTAATATCATTCTACATTGTGAATTATGTTGTTTCAAAATTTCAAGATTGTGCCTTGTCAAACAGTTAAGAATTGGTGGGCATTCAATACTAAATGAACCCACCCAACTACAGGTCTCAGAATAGGCACACAACATCTTAATTCAGGCTGGATGTATGGAATATTTTGAGGAGTTACAAGGGTTTGATAATTGGGAAGCATTGGAATTCACTAAGAGTTTGGACATTAGTGTAGCATTTGTGAGAAATAGACAGGTGCACGTAAATGAAAGTGTAATAGAATAAGTGACACGGTATTCAATGTGTTAGTGTCGGTATCTTCATCCCTCCTTTAGAGATCAAACCCTCTTGTTGCATTTCATATTAGGTGTCTTGCCCAGTCAGTTGTATTCCATTAGGCGCATGGATCATATGACGGTAGTGGATTCTCCTACAATTCCCTCATGTCATTTACCTACTGGCTCATGTTTATTCATCAAAAAGCATATACAGTCACCTTTTTGTCTTTAAGATTGCAAAAGTCTTTTTAGGGTTTCATTGTCATTAGGTTGAGAGTTTCATCAAAAAGGTCTCCAAAATGTCCAATAACAACCAACAGGCACATGAGGAGGTTCCAGCATCAATAAATTTCATCACCAAGTGTTCAAAGATGTAGTTTTCCTCAAAACTCTGTTTTGAGGAACAACAAAGTATTTTTGCTTTTATTGTACAAATTCATGTAACTTCATCTTCTTCATATGTAAATCATTTCATCTGTAAACAAGCAAAACATAAGTCATTCAGTTCATCACAAGCTCTAATAAGGTGAAAACGTTCAAAACAGAGTTCAAAATAAAGTCATTTTCAAAACATTGTAAAAGTGGGTTTGCAAACCAAAAATTTAAAGGACTCCTTGTATATAAGTCATTTCTCCAATTTAAAAAGCTCATTTTCACTCAAAGACAAGGTTGGGCAAAGGAAAGTTGTGCTGGTGAGTAAGTAAGACAAAGTTGGTGAAAAATTGCCCCAAGACAGAGACGCGGCTCATTGGGCAATTGGCGTAGCACACATAATAGGCGCGGCGCATTGGGCTGCGATTTCCAGTGCAAATTTACACAGGAGTGGCACACATAACTGGTGCGGCATGTTGGGTTTGATGTGTAGCACATACAACCAGCAAGCCCGAAACCTTCAACGATTCTTTCCAAATCGTCCAAAACGTGTGGATCATCATTTATATAAGTAGGTTGAGCCTCTATCACTACTTTTCATCCAATTTTGGTGGTTTTCTTATGGTGGTTCGATAATAAAATCAAACCCTACCTCTCTCTCCAAAGAAAACAGTGCTAGGGTTTGTATCAATTATTTGGCTGCCAAGTTATTCCCTCACCTTTCCACTCCCTCACTCATTTCCCTTGATTTCCCTGTTCCCTAAATTCACACATTCCTAAAACAGCATCTCTTCCTACCCCAATTCCCATTTCCCAAAATCCAAAACACAAATTCCCAAACCCTAGTCCTATACAAAAAACTCCCAAATTACTCCCTAGTTCCCTGTTCCCTTAACTAAACCCTTTCCCAACAGTCCCTAAAATCTCTCATTGTTTCCTCCCTCCACAGTCCCTCATATCATTTTTCACCTTGGTGGCAGAAATTAGAAACATCATAAACCACCTACTTCTCATCAAGATAGTTCAATCACTAGTAGAGATGGCATCTGATCCCTCATATGATTATGAAGAGGAGACACATAGTGACTCACCTATAGAGGTACATGCACCTAGGAGGCCTCATAGAGGTGGCAAACATATTAGAGAAGAACCAACCACTCTTGCTGAATTACAGGCCTGCCCTCTTGCCATCTCTTATTTTTAGCACCAGTCCTGCTATGAATTTTGTGAGAAGGTTGCTAGAATTTAGTTTCATCATGAGTTGGCTCGTTTGTTTGCGCTGCATTTACTTGATGGTAAAGCCACTCTAGCTGGTGTCACTTTCACGTTAACACCAGAATCTATTTCACTAGCAACTGGTATTCCCAACATTGGAGAGAATGGAACAAGAGGTAGCAAATTGACCGGGAGCATTATGAACCATACATCAAGCCCGGTTATTTGAGACAGCTCAAGATAGTTTTTCCTTTTCAGTACCTCAAATATTCATATGCTCCTTTAATGAAATTGATTATGAAGTATTTCAATTGTGAGGACCGGTTCTCCCGTTTATATCCCTATCATATTAGGCTGCTGATGCATTTTACCAGGCTCAGTATGATGAACCTCTCATACTTCATGTGCCAAAATATTAAGAATATGACCACCCTAATACAACCACAAAACTCCTCAGCAGCACTTCAATAGCATATATCATTTTTCTCTCAGAAAAATTGTGGTCATCCATCAGCTTGCCTTGCAGGGCATCACTTGGGAGGACTTCATTTCTCGTGAGCTTTTCAAAGCTCCTCAGGGGCCTTCAGAGGCTTTGCATGAAATAGGTGGACCTTCTTATCAACATGAGGGTCATGAGACATAGACCGCTAGTATGCCGGTGTTTATCACTTATCAGAAAGGCACTAGACGGTTGTTTGCAGTAGCTCAGCGAGTATTATCTCCACCCGGGGTGGAAGGGGTCTCACTTCCGTCATCATCACCATATGTTTAGGACAAAGGAAAGAGGCCATTGCAGGATGAGGGGCCTTTAGGTGAGCGGGACTTTATTCTCATTGAGGATGATGATACAGATGTGGGTCCACAAAGCACAAATCTCAAAGAAATCATCCAAGAGTAGCAGGCGGACATCAAAGCCTTGTCCCTCAACTTGGAGAGGGCTAAGTGGATTATAAAGTACTTGTAGCAAATTAATAAGCATATTGAAGATAAACAAGTGATCATGGAGTTGCGAAATATTCAGGAGCATCGCCAGGCTGCCCAAAGGAGGAGGGTGGAATTCACTTCACTCGAGCAAGAGATCAATGCCGATCGGGAGTTTTGGCTCGAAAGAGTCAATATCCACTTAGAAAGGTTGTTGGAGAAGGCCAATAAGGAGAAGGAATTTTTGAGACATATTGCATATCATTATATGGCGAGAAACAAAGTTTGCAAGGTGAGAATCAGGAGCTTAAAGGAAAAATTGAAGAGAGCATCAAAGAGGCAAAAGGAGCATGATCACCTTTAGATATTGGTTGAGGCTTCCTTTGCCCAACAACATGCTTGATGGAGAAGAATCGGCCCAAATTTCAAAAAAATTGGGGCACTTTTTCATTTTTGAAATTTTTGGCACAAAAAACAGGATTTTCTGCTCTATGCGCCGTGCCATGTGGTGCTTGCTTTTGATGGGAGCCTCCAAATCACAAAAACTTAGCATTTTTGGATTTGGCATGGAAAAATATGCTTTCATTTGAATGGCCAAGAAATTTGGACAGGTTTTGAGCCCTCAAAAAGGTAAAAAACACTCAAACAATGACCTTACTACCCCTATTTTGACACACAGGAAGCAGTCTTGGGAGATTTCATTTTTGACAGGGCAAATGAAGGCCAAATTGAAACATTCCACTTCAGCTGGATGGTAGATAGGCAAACCTTTCCATGAAGCACACTTGGAGTGAATTTTGACACCGGTAAGGCCTCCAAAAGTGGGTCCAAACAGGCGCTATGCATAGAGAACCAAGTGTGGCGCATAGAGGAAATTTGGCCCAGTTTGACTAGGAATGCTCTGTTTTTCGCCCAATGTTTACCAGTTTCACTTTTTCATCTTCTTATTGTCAAAATTGTGATGTAATTTCATGTACATTGATGTATCATGATGTAAATATGTCAAATTTTCACTTTTGTAGGTAGATTCATTAGTTAAAAAGTTGTTTGAAACTGAATGAATCGGTTCCCTTGTTTCTAGAGGCATGCTGTTCCACTGCTTGATTCCTAGTTCTTAGTTTAGAATTAGTGTGAACAGCTTCTAAACATGTGAGCTCGACCCCTAGAGGCTAGGATGAGCTATGGTTTGTCTATATTATGTATTTTTTTAGTCATTAGCATGGTTGGACTCTTGAGAAAGTAAGGAGCTTCATTGTACACTCATATTAGCATTTTGGCTAAGGAATTGAGACCAAGGTTTGCAGACTGCTTTGGGATCCCTGTGGCATTTTGTTTTGGTCCAGTGCTTTCTTATGTATTTGTGAATTTTCTTATGTATTATGTATGTCATTTTCCCTCTTATTTCTTCTCAACTAAATCAAACAAGAGTGTAAGTAGAATACATTGAAATTGCAGTTCTCTACTTGAAGTTTGCTTTAGTTTCTTGATGTTTTCAACTATTTGGAGAGGATCCATGGCTTCTCTTTCCCTCTTCAACTCCTCCTCTATCTAATTCATCCATCTCATTTGATTTAGAGTGCCAAATACAGTTGCCTACCTTGCCCCATTGAGACCTCTGCAACATTGAGCCTCATTCCCTCCACCAAAAATTTGCTTTTCCATTAGAGCCCACAAACACATCATTTTATTTAATCAAACTCCTTTGCACCTATACCTAGCCTAAGATCAGTAGTTATATCAGTCATCTCAAGCCGTTAGTGATCATAATTTGCTGAGATTGACCTGGAGAGAGCCCTCTCCTCACCTGGTAGGGCTAGCTACCAGGTTGAGCGTGGTTTGATGTTGGCCCTGGATCCTACCTTTTTAGCCTGAGTTAAATTTAGGCACTAACACGATGGAAGGAGAAAAGTGGTCTGAGATACACACCTCTCTTCATAAAACGACCCTTCTATTCTTAAATCCTCATGAATAATTGATTAGAAAGGGGAAGGGGTATAACCCAATTCATTACTTGAGCCATGTAAGGAGATAACAAAGATTTTCCAGTGCTACATCACCTATGATGGAAAGTATGACATAGTAAGGGGGCATCATCTCAAACTCATGGAATCCCTAAGGTAAAAGGTAACTCCGAACCTCCCATGTTTTCTTAATTCAGTAATTCATGATACTACTACTAGATTAAGGAGGTCCAAGGACCAAACTATAGTTTGTAATTCACTATGGACTCATCAAGATATTAGTTATAGGAAGTCTTAGCCAATTCCAACAAACTTGGGAAGGGCTCTTTAGAAACCCTGATGATGATAAAGACATTCCTCTAGAAAATAAAGCAATTGACGGAACATCTAGGGACATTCCAAATAGTGATAAGTATCTAGAGAGAGACATGAGGAAAACCTAAATGAAACCCCCATGAAAAAAATTATTTTGTGAGAGACTGTGCAAATTAAGAAACCTCAAAAACTTAGCAAAGCATAGAGAAGGATGGCTTCAATTTTAGCTTCCCTGACTAAGAAACTAAGGTTGTCCACTAGAGTTGTAAAGAAGGGTCAAATTTCCTTGAACCATTTTGAGTAGATAACAAAATAAAAATCAGCTCAGGGTGTATTAACTTCATATCAAATGGAATAGGAAACAAAAATAGCCCAAGAACTAGAAGGACTATAAATTTTACTAGATATTGCACATTCTGGAAAAGTTGCGCAACTTCAACATAAGAACTTGTAGTCCATTCTGACAGTCCTGTCAACCATGGGGCTTCACCGAATTCACTGGTTCTAACCTCTCATGTTGATTCTCTAACCATTTGTATTCTAGACTCATATAATCATACCGAATTTGTTTCATCCCAAGGGTTTTCTAAAGACTTTGTTGCTACTTTATTAGAGCCTTCCTCCCTAGAAGGAAATGATCCACCTTTTTTTTTTAATTTATTGATGAAAACACAATGTTATAATTCTCTTTTTAGTTGAGGCTTAGGTTGATTTTTCTAAGGACCTCCTGGAGTCTGGCATTGATATAATGAGAGGGGAAGTTGAAAACTTACTAACAGCTAAACCCACTCAAGAAACTATTACTGAAGAAGCCAAAATAGTAGGTGTTGTTTCATCCTCATCCACCTTGGTTACTTGTCCTATTCATATGATCATAGGTACTAAATCTAGGAGAAAGAAATGAAAAGGAACACTCAAGAAGGAAAGTGTTAAGTTAAAAGGAGAAAATAAGAAATCGCAAAGGAAAGTATAGTATCTAAAGAATTAGTTATGAGGTAGCAAGAAATCTCAGAGAGATTCTATGAAGAGGCCTAAAAGAAAGTAGGAAACTCATGAAATGGAAGTCGAGACTGATGTTATATCTGCCCTTAATGAAGCCAACACATAGACAGACCTTGTTCTTACTGTTGCTGAAGAAGGAACATAGACTGACCCCGGGATAGAGGCAATGGAAATTCTTCTTGCCCTTGTTGAAGTAGGAATTCCAACCAATCCACCATTTACTTTTTATGATAGATGGGTACAAATGGAAGATGTGCCTCCCTATACTCCCTTGATTGTAGAATCCTCCATTATAATTTTTCATAAAGCTATGGAGGAACAACAATAGACCATAGAAAGATATCAGGGAAAAGTAATGCCGCAAAGGGAACATCAAGAGCTACTCCAATGATTTAAATCATTGAAAGTAATAGAATATGAGACCTATGCACAACTATGAGCATCTGAAAAGGAGGTCTAGGATTTAAAGGACCACCTCAAGAAAGTTGTAGGGTAAACAAAGGAAAATTTCTCTATTTACTTAAATGCCTTGGCATGAAGGTCCAAAGCCTAGAACTATGATTATATTTACCTGAGTGATATTTATTGCTTAAAGTAAAAGTAATACAATCTAGACAACCATATGAGTTCAAGAGTACTGGATTTTATTTGTATTTTTCAAAAACAAGATGAGTATACATAGTATTTTTTATGTGAGTTGTATATTCACAAATTCTTTTTATAAGAACAAGTAGAAAACAATCATCTCTATTTCATTGGAGATATTCAATTTCAGGCTCTTATATCATTTTCCAAGACCTAGATTAAGTGGGAAAAGGCTTATCATGACTTCTAGAGACAAGAACATGGCCTTGATCTTTGGGTTAGAGGGGAACCTTGAAAACCATTTTGCACATAGATTCATCATAACATTTTCATACAAAAACTTGATGTTTCTCCTGCACTTGTACAAAACCAATATTATGTCTTGCACTCAATAATGGAATATATGGAAGACATTAGAGATGAGGCTCTTTGTGGAGCCAAGGAAACATAGTAGGAATCAACAAATGAAGTCAAGAACATATAACATTTTGGCTATTATAAATTCTAGTATGCAATGGGGAGAATATAAGACTACATTCACATGGTGTTGGAAAGAAGTAACCATTGGATATGATGTAGGTATCAGTGCCCCATGGTCTAGTGTCCCCAATCATTTTATAAATCTAATTATGACTTATTAGAAGCAAGAAAGTTAATAGCTTTTTAGGAGTTGTGAAAACAAAATGGGTTCAGGAATAGAGGAGAAGAATCTTATGAAGCTTACTCCTTGACTCTCCTACATGTTAACCATTTACTTACATGAGTCCATGCAAAAGGGTCAGTTGGGGGTTGATGTTGGGCCTCATATTTTCCTTGCCTTTCCTCTCAATTTTCATATCATTTTCTAAAGCCTTTTGTGAAATTAAGTTATGTTAATGAGTATAGTAGGGACTTTCGTAGTACTCTATACACATTTATTGTTTTATTATTTTCTAAACAAATTTGATTAATAAAATTCTATTTCTAATAACAAATTCTCAACTTTCATCGGAACTTATTAGCTCATTGATACTTGATGTTGTTTCCTGGAATGGTCGTAGAATACCACGCAAGCCTCAAATTATTACACCATGTTTGGAACAAATTAGTTGGGGATTTCTTCTCGATCTAACTTCTTAGACGAATTAATATCATTGTATTTTCAATGAGAATTCTTGATAATCTTTATATTATTAGGATATCTCATTATTAAAAATAGATTCTTTGGTCTTTATCCTTTGTTGTTATGATATAAAAACCAACGTTGAACCTCGAAAGGGTTATTCAAGTTGTAATAATTTTCTTTTATACAAACTCAAACTTGTGATTATTTGTAATTAGTTTCTCTACAATTTGAATCAAAGTTTTTATTATTCAAACTTACTCTACTAGCTTAATTTTCCTACAAGGTATTTTGATTCTAGATTTAGGCCTGATCTTGGGAACAACGTTGTCTTGTCTTGTACCATTAAAACTAGCGCTTGATTTCTTTGCTTTGTCTATTTTTCTCTGTGTAATGGTTTTAAATATCACACTTTTGATTTGTTAAATTGAATCCTCTATCTTGAATCAAGTTTATTGGAATTATTATAAGAATAGATTTGTTCTTGTTAATTCATTAAGAAGCAATATTTTTTTCTTTCATTTTGTTTAGGTTATCATATATTTCTATTTCAATTGATCAATTATTGTTAGATAACATGATTGTGTAGTGTTATCTTTTCACTCTATAGTAGTTGTTCCCTAAGAAACAACTTGTTCTTCAATATATTTTATTTTGTTTTTTCCTTCATAAATCTATAGAAATTAATGATTTGAACCATTTGCGATAATTGGAGATTGCATCTTCAATTGATTCCTTTAGTATTGCAGTCTTTCTTTTCCATAGGACCATAACAACTAGTTATATTTACATTCCTTTTGCACAAACAGTGTCGATAACCTTTAAATAGAAAAACGAAACGATAGGTTGATAGATTAATGTGTAGTAGATTAGTTGGTCCTTTTTAGGAATAATTAATTGGCCTAACAATATTTTAGCCAATAAAAATACTTTAAGGTACATGAAAATATTTTCGAGGAAAAATAGAAGTAACTACTTTTTCTAATTATGTTTTTTACTTATTTTCTTTATGGGTTTACTCAACTTTCAAGTGTAGACACTCATTGGATGTTGAATGAAACTCTGCATCCAACAAGTACCCATTATGCATACTTTTGAGAAGAGCAACATTGATAAAAATTGAAGATACACTAAAAAAGTGTGTTAAACATGCTTTCTTAATGTATCTTTAATTTCTATCAATGTGGCTATTCTCAAAAGTATGCATAATTGGTCCTCATTGGATGAATAATTTAATTCCACATCCTATGAGTGTCTACACTTGAAGTTTGAGTAAATATAGAAGGAGTTAAGCTAAAAATACAGTAAAAAAAGTAGTTTTTTCTTTTCCCTCCAAACTTCATAACTCTTATTTTATTAGATTTCCTTAGGAGGGAACTTTTAGGTTGAAATTTCCTCTAATGGAACCATAATGGACCTTATAGACATACTATGGAATTTTACCCTACCTTCAGAAAAATATCTTTGCATAGTTCTTACACTAACAACCAAAGTACAACACTTGTTGATTGTGCTAATAATCTCATAAATTCTACACACCAACACACAATTTACAAAAGAAATCGTTCACATGAAGCAACTAGAAAAGCGATGACCACACAAATTGGATATCAAATCACCCATTTAGTGTAAGTAGTATAATGACAACTTAGTAGAGCACCTAATAGAGCACATTGGAGAAAATTGTTTGTAGCAAGCCCCTCTAGAACTAGTTGAATATGTGTTAGCAACACGGGTGCCAAAAAGCGCTTGATAGACACTTTCCCAATGTGTTTACGAACATGTTAGTTTTGAAAATTTTATTAACTCCTCTCTGTTATCAATTAAAGGTAATCACCAAGCCATTTTCCATTGGGATGATCAAAATACACCATATAGTATGGGTTTTACACATAAAAACATACTTTCACCTTAGGAAATAATTTAGAGAATCACTTTTCCTAAATTATTTATATTTATCCACTACAAAATAACCTAAAAATTCATCTAATTAATTTCATGTTATTTTCATATCTAGTGATTTTGTGAAAATAATAAAAATATGTCTATCTATCCATAAGAATAATTGAATAAATTATTATTTTTTTATTATTCCTTACTAATGTAAATTCTCCCACTTGAAATAATTATTAAATCATTGTTTCATAATTATTTCTAACCCATTTTGACTAGGAATAATGAAATAAACCATTACTTATATATTATTCCTTAATCTCTACACATTTTTCCTATGAAAAAAATGTAAATCACTATTTAGTAATCATTTCTAACTCACCTTCAGCGTATCTCCTTAAATTAATTAATAAATCATTTTTTTAATTAATTACATAAGCCATTTTTTTTAATTAGCTCAATTAATCATTATTTTTTGAGTTAGTTCACTAAAAAAATATTTTTGATCATTTCATTAATCTTTTCCTCTCTTAAATATGATAAAATACTCCTAGTAATTAGATATTGATTTGGTCTAATAATATTTTATTATTTGAAAAGATATGGATCTATCCTAACATTTTATTATAAATAGAGAGGTTTTCCCTCATTCTTTATGCATGATCATGATCATTGTTGTCATTGTGTTCTCATCATTCATGAACTCCACATATTGAGGTAAACCAAATTTCTTCACTTACCCATTTGGAACTAGTAAGAGAGAGAAACCAACTACAAGAATCATAAATACTTACAAGGACATGTCATCTAGAGAAGTACATTATAGAACCAAATCTATATTCTTCTCCAATAGGTGCTTTTAACAATAATAACAAATTATTTCCATTAGGTTTCTTGTCATATTTGTTTCCATATACTTTTCGGTATTTGCGGGCTACTTTTGTAGGGTTATCCAACATTATTCTTGAAAATCTAAAAAACATTGCAACATATATCTCCTTATGTTCTTTGTTTTTAGGTAGTATTGTCACTAACCATAAAAGTATATTTTTGCCTCATCTACTTGGAAAAATACCACTAACAGTCTCTACGTTAATCTAACTACTAATATGTAGAATATTTTTTATTAGCAAAAATGTCCGCCATCACCATTACGAGAGACCACCCGGTTGGGAACTTAGAGCAGATCCTTTTCCATTGAAGATGGTGGTTCCAACTGGTTAGGGTCTAGTTACCCTATTATCTAATGCTAACTTAAAACTAATATAATACTAATCTAACCTAAACTAAGAGATAATCTATTTACACCTATAATACATCATGATACATTTCCTTTATATTGATCTTTAAATATGTAAGTTAAAGGAATCGATCAACACAAAGGTTTGATCGAATTAAGGATGATCAAAACACAATTAAATTATTTGACTACCTCTTTAAGAGATGAATTGATGCAAAATAATGGCTAAATGAAAAATTAATCTAAACATGAAATCCTATCTTGAAATAAGATGGGATATCCCTCTCCTAATTCGAGAGAATGTTAACTAAAACAGAGGGAAGGAAATGATATAATTAATCATATGATTTTGTATCAATTAAAGGAAATAGTTCACATTAAATAGCACAAGTGAGAGACAAAGAAGTCTGCATATGAATGATAAATAGTTTTCAGTTACCACAAGAACACATTAATGAATTAAGATTGATCTTGATCTCATTCTACCCTGCCAAGATAGATTTGACAAAGTTTCAATACAAAAATGTGAATGACACAACAATAGTACACTATATCACAGAAATATAATATGGTTTAGAATAAAGATCAGAACTAATATTGAAACTTTAGCAATAAGATAATAATCCTACATTCTAGTAAAAGTACACAAGAACAAGAATCAATTAATAACATGTCAAATTTTATTACCACAATTCTGATAGTAGCTATGACTCTTAATGAAAGTGTTTACAATAGTGAAAAGTCCCTTTATAAAAGAGCCACAACTTCTCTACATTATCTATAATAAATCTCTCTATGCTCTACAATAGTGTGAAAGCACAAAATGAATTATTACAAATACCCCTGTGTGTGATCATTACCTCCTCTGATGTCATTCAATAGACAAATATTTATACAGAAATACAAGGATAATAGATCCCTTCCATTTCTCAACAAACGAGAAATAAAAGTAAATGAATCTTGACATTTTTATAATTTGTTGAAAAGAGGCAGAATTTGGGAAATCATTGTAACAACTATTGTTATTTAGCCAAAGAGTTAATTTTACGCTTAGTCTTTATTCTTTATAAATCATTGAAGTAGTTCAACTGTCTAATTAAAATCAAAAGTCCAATATCTTCTAGAATCGGCCCCCTGGATTATCCCTACAATCAAAATGAAACATAGTAGTAATCATTTTATTAAAAATCATATGAGTCTTAGCAAACAATAGAGAAAATGATCACAATATCCTAAAACCTTGAAACAATATCCACAGAGGCTTTATAGCAGCGATCAAACCATAGTTTGATAAGTGGCAAATGTGGATAGCTATCAAAGTTTTGATATCAGAGTATTGAAACAATCGTAACATGACAGACTTTACAAACTTGTAATATATTAAAGCTACAATACAGCGAGCCCAAAATCATAACAAAATGTTATAATAAAGCCAATCACGTCCGTAACAATATTGAAAATCAAACATTGAGGAATTCTAAAAGGGTTCCATCAATGTTAATGCTCCAATATCTTTGATATATAATAGCCACTTGTTTAACGATTAAGGTCTAACATCTATGCACACTTCTTGATCTCTGGGGCTATTTATTCCTTAATCTAAATAATTAAGATGTTTAAAACATAAATTTATTTACAAAGTTTATTAACAAACAACTTAATCAAGCTTAGGAAAACTATAAAAATAATACAATTATTAATAAAAATCAAATTAGACTTGCAATAAAGTAATCACACTCAAAGCCTACATGAAATAAGAAAGGGTCCTTGTGCCTATTATGATAAAATAAAATGGGGGTGTTGTGTTTTCACTACAACAATGGTGAAACACTGGGGAAAAGTAGTTATCTATGTTGTAAAGATACATAACTTATTTTAAAAATGAGGGAGTTATAATTAAATAATTTGAAATGCTAAAATTTAGATATCCTAACCATTTTGTCCCTATTATATTTTTGGTTGCTAATTTTGCCCACTTTTTACCCACCTTTTATGCCTTTCTTGTACTCATTTCATGCCCTTGTTGGTTGATTTGCATTCTAAATAGCGAAGGTACACCTATTTTCATGTATTTGTGAATTTTTAATCAATGAAGCATATTCATAGGGGATTGTTGCCTAAAGTGACTTCCTAACATAAGCTTTCATGCAAATTTGGAGGAATGATGATCAAACACATGATTCAACGTGTGATGATTATTTAGATAGCATTCCTATCTTTGGATATCAGTTGCAACAGTGGATCAACCTATCAACTAGCACAAGTGATATCTTTCAATTCTATTTTATCTCAAGAAATTGTTATGTATTTTCAAGCGGACAACTATTGTAATCTTAGGCACTATAAGTTGAATAATTAAATGTATAAGTAGTGATTACGAGGGTGGGAAGGCCACCACTAGGAGATATAAGATATTTCTGAGTTGTAATAGCAGACCTTTGTAATGTTATTTTTATTAATATATTTGGTGATATTTTGAGTATTTTATAGATCTCGATCTTGCCGCAACCCTGATTAGGGAGTTGGGCCCACTCTCCTAACGAAGCGCTGCTAGATTAGATGTGTGCATAGGTTTATTTTCTGTTATGTTATCTCTTTTTTGTGTAATGATTTCAATGTGTTGTTGTGAGTCTTAACTTGTTGTTACTCTTGTTTGTTCTTACTTTTATAACTTGTTCTTACACATTGCTATGTTTTGATTGAATTTTCAATGATGGGTAGGGAAACCTAGCCTACATATACCTTGCATGATAGCCTTGAAATAACAATTCAAGCCTTGAGTTGACAATTAATGTGGAATTGGGTAAATTTCATTATTCATATCTCAACACCAATATACTTAATGCAGTTGAATCCCAAAAAATGATATCTAATATAATGCACTATGAAAACCCCCAATACTTAATTCAAAAGAGTGAAGGGAACTCTACTTGAATGGTTCACGAGGCACAATACTTGTTAAGGTTTTGCAAATGGGGTAGCAAGCTAAGTGGGCTTGACTATGGGGAAAACTCCACAGTGAAGTGTGCTTGAGCCAGAGGCGATCTGGGATTGGTGACCTCCTGAGAGGTCCTGGTTACTAGGTGCAAGCCCCAGAATTGATGATTAACGCTGTGTGATTAATTTCACTAGTTTTAATCCCACTTCTTCACACCTATGAGCATCACTCGATGGAATGAGTGCTATGTGGACTATTCAAATATCATGAGAAATTAGTCAGCTATGACAACCTCTCATGGAAATAGTCATAGATGAATGACTTACTTAACACAGTTGAATTCCAGAAAATGATATCCAATATAATGCACTGCGAAACCCCCAATACTTAATTCAAAAGAGTGAAGGGAACTCTACTTGAATGGTTCATGAGGAACAATACTTGTTATGGTTTTGCAAATGGGGTAGCAAGCTAAGTGGGCTTGATTGTGGGGAAAACTCCACAGTTAAGCATGCTTGAGCTAGAGGTGATCTGGGATGGGTTACCTCCCAGGAAGTCCTGGTTACCAGGTGCAAGCCCCAAAATTGATGATTGATGCTATGTGATTAATTTCACTAGTTTAAGTCCTACTTCTTCACCCTTGTGAGCATCACCCGATGCAATGCGTTCTAAGTGGACTATTCAAATATCATGAGAAATTAGTCAGTTACGACTACTTCTCATGGAAATTGTCATAGATGAATGGCTTACTTAACACAACTGAATCCCAAAAAATGATATCTAATATAATGTGAAAACCCCCAATACTTAATTCAAAAGAGTGAAGGGAACTCTACTTCAATGGTTCATGAGGCACAATACTTGCTAAGGTTTTGCGAATGGGGTAGCAGGGTAAGTGGGCTTGATTGTGGGGAAAAATCCATAGTTAAGCACGCTTGAGCTAGAGGTGATCTGGGATGGGTAACTTCCCGGGAAGTCCTGTTTACCAGGTGCAAGCCCTTGGAACTGATGATTGACATGAGCATTCCCCGATGCAACGAGTGCTAAGTGGACTATTCAAACATCATGAGAAATTAGTCAGTTGGGAAGACCTCTCATGGAAATGGGCATAGATGAATGACTTACTTAACGCAGTTGAATCCCAAAACAATATATCAAATATAACATTATTGTTCATGAATTTATAAAAGATTACCCCATACATTCAATGTTTTAGTAAATTTATATGCACAATAGTCAACTTAATTCGACATCAATTTTCGAGGAAACAATCTAATTAAGAAAACATTGTATTAATTCAAATTATGTACCATAGTCATGGCCACTACTACCAGAAGGCATTTATAGCCTTAAAAGGGATGCCTTTTAAGCCTTTTAGGTGTCAGTGTCCCATTTGTTAGGAATATAGTCATAGTTGCTAAAGCTCATCTTAAAATTATTTGTATGCCAACTGAAGATCATTGTCTTAGCTTGGTAACCAACTAACAACAATGATATTTAGAAAATATAACATGGTGAACAAGTTGGCTCGTGATGAGACCTCTTTTCCTTCAACCTTGTGGTCAAAAGCCATTACCTTGGCTTGGTGACAAATAATGGTAATGCCGCAATGGTATAACTTATGATCATGGTAGGTTGACTCATGAAAAGACCTTTTGTCCTTCAATTGATCATTTTTTTTGAATGTTTAACTATGGTTGTAGTTAATATCATATAGTTTACTTAATAGATGGGGTGGCATACTTCTCCTTAAAATAAGGGATGATATAAAAAGCTTTTAGTTGACTACTATTCACTTGACTAAACTTGTTCGCCAAAAGAGCTCATGACCTTAAGGAACTATTATTATATGTATTTTACTTTCTTTAACGATAGGGGTTAAAGATAGTTCATTAATAAATAAGGAAAAGATTTAATCTAAAAGAACAAAAAAATAGGGACTTTACTTGGTCAGGAAAACTGAAAATGAACATAAACAAAATTATCTTCATTGAAATGATCCTTAGAGATTAGGTTTCGTTAATAAATTAGAGCATAAAAATGACTAGCCCAATGATTATGCCAAGCAGAAAGAGAAAACATTACTCCATTTTATTGCGAAATTGTTAGAAAATTATATATTACATAGCAATGGAACACAAAAAATATATTGTAGAAATATAAACATAGAAAACATAAAACAAGAGAGACACAGATATACGTGGTTCACCAAATTTTAGCTACGTGCATAAAGAAATGACCAGTCCTTCCTTCTATATTATCCAGCAAACTCAAGAGATACAACCTATAGTAGATCCACTGTAATTCCCTCTTCACTCTCACACAATCTCCTCTCTCTTGCTTACTTAGAATACAAATCTACATAGATGCAATACAATTCCCTCATATTGTTGGCATTACGATTTTGTTTTGGCTCTATGGTACATGTGTTGTACTTGATGGCAACTCACTCTTGTGGCTGATCTCAGTTCAGGCACTCAAAATCATGGAAATTAAGGTACACGCAGGTAATACTAGAAGAAGTTGCGGACCCGCAGGTACGCAGACCAAGGAGTGCGTGCATGTACGCAGGTGATACGTTCAGAAGGTGCGGACCCCAGTTTCACTCTCTCCAATGCATAAATGTGCGTGCACGTGGAAATCTTCATGAATGATTCATGGTATTAGTCCGACAGTTTTTTATCAAAAGGTTTCTGTCCATGGTATTGCATCCAAAAGTGTTGATCCCAAGTATTGGGTTCATGGTATTGTGTTATTATGGTTTTGGACCATGGTGCTGAGAAGGGATAGCCTATAAAAAGGAAAGGAGATCTCTTGGCCACAAACTGGTGAAAATTGAATATCTTAAGATCTGAAATTTTGGGTGATTGGTTTTAAAAGCTAGATCTAAATCAAGGAGATAACTTAAGGTGAATCTATTGACATGTCGTGATCTCTCGGGTGCATGAACAGATCTGTGGATCTGACTGATTGTGGCACATTGGAGGACTGTAAATTTGGCCCTAATCAGAAGTCCACAGGCGATCCGTACGTGTAGTGCGGGGGTATGCAGTTCAGTAAAAGGCTCAGTGAGGGAGTACGCTGGGAAGCCAAAGGTGCAGTGCGGGGTACGCAACGCATGAGAAGGCACAGTGCAGGGAGAACGCAGCACAAAAAAGGGCGAAGTGCGAGGTACATAGGCAAGAAGAAGGCAGAGTGTGGATGTATGCAGTAAGTCAGAAGTAAAGGTTCGGATCTGAAGAAAAGTATGCAGAGCAGAAGAACAACCAGTGCGGATCTGCGCAGTTTAGTGTCAGAAGAACTGTGGATATACGCAGGCCCCTGTTGGTGAAGTTGCAGTCTTATGTTGAAACAATTGTTGATTGTCTTTTATCTATTACAACAGAGTTCTGGATTTAGATTTCTGGTATTACTTTTCTGTTTACAGCATTCTGAAGAGTTGGCTGATTCATTGGTTCATTGTATAAGGAGATTGGGTGATTTACATGTACTTGATGATTATTTGATGTTCATGGATCCATTTTGAAAATTAATGAAACATGGTCCTTAAAGAAGTAAAAGAGCTAAGGGGGTTGTAGCTCCCTTCCAGAAGAGACTGGAAAATGAGAGAGAGTTGTAGCTCTCTGCAGGTTGCAGCCTGCGTACTGGTAAAGGACTGCACCAGTACAAAACCATTGTAAAAGGAGTTTCTAATTTGAAAGAAGATAGAGACATATTGCAGCAGGTGGTTTTCACCCACATTGGGTTTCCACCTTATATGGTGTTCTTTGGTGTGACTATCTGTTTTTCTTGTTTCATGCTCATTATTATATACAATTTAATGATCAATAAATTAAGGAAGGCATATTGAAAAGAATTAGATAATACTGATTCACCCCCCCCTCTCAGTATTATTTCCAACACATATATAGTGAAGGGTTTCCTTGTAGGGAAAAAACCCCTAAATTAAACATAATTTCTACCTTCACATCTCTGCCTAATGAACAAACCATATTGACTACGAAATTACAACATTTTACAAGGCAATTTTACATCTATTTTTAGCATCGAGTGCACTGCCCCCGATCCCTCACCCTCGGGGGGGGCAGCTCCTAAAGATCGTTGCCCCCCAACCCTGGATCGCCCTTGAAGTGCAAATATTACGAGTGTTGTTGCCACCACATTATGAACAGGGGTCCAATGCAGTGATACCTTTGAATAAAGAAGATAATAAGGTTCCACGCCCAACATAAATGAAATAAAAAGACAGTTCAGTTAAGCCTAGAAATGCTAATCAAATAAGAAAGAAAAAAATCATGAGAATGAATCTTGAAATACACTTTACAAGATAATATACAAAATTAACATAAAAATGTAATTCAAATGATGATTATGTTGATCTTATCTTGTATGATGATTTTTTAATAAAATTATTTAGTTTCAAAGCATAGTTATTGATTTAGATTTATTGTTGTATGCTTTGACAGAGGTTTTCTTACTTTTGTAGTTCCTGTTTAAAGATAGTTTGCAAGTATTTATAGATCAAGTTTTAAGAATAAGACTGACAATCGATTTAAAAATGTATTTAAAGTTAGAAAAGATAAAAGTCCCAAATGTTATATGATGATTATTATTCTACAATGTTTCTTTCCATCATAGTTGAATTACAAATCAAATTGATGGGAACCTACAAGAAGAACAACAAAATATAAGAAATAAATAATAATTAAAAGAGAAAAGAAAAACTGAAAATAAAATAGAAACTGAGGTTGAACATATAGATATGTACCTAGAAGAATTCGATCATAGTTTTAGCTAATGAATATTTATCTTCTCCCATGTATTAATCAAAATTCAAAATCATCTTCTTATTCAATTAAAAATACTACTAACCTAGTCCTAATCCTAATCCAAAAAGTAGACTAAGGCTATGTGAAATCATACATCTAATGAAGCCATTCAAGTATTTTATTTTATGCATAAAAGTGAACATCAAACATTAGTAATAAGAGTACAAATCTACTTAAACCAAAAGTAATAAAACTAAAAACATTAGGTACAACTATTGTTAATGTATGTACAAGAAGTATCTTATTTACGTTCATCCTCTCTTGTAGATTTTCTTCCAATTAGATCTCGATGGGATCATAAAAATATGGACGAATACTGGTTAGAGATTGGAAGTAATTTGAAGGAGAGGATAATAGGTTAGGTTGTGAAAATATTCTTTTAAATGTAATTACTTGCATCAAATTGTTAGTTTTATGTGCATATCAAAAAAGTTGATTAATTGTGTTAAATGGTTCGCCACTTTCTAAAGGTACATGCTTGAGTACATTTTTTTGTTGGAAATTCCCTTGAGGAGAAAGATAAAATTAAAATGAGTTGAACATTAAATAAAATTGGAAGAGTAATGGCTCTTGATATTAAGAAATAAAGCTCTAAATTTCATTTTTATCCCTTTATGTTAATGTACCTCGTACGTGTGCAATGCTAAACAGTTTAACATACAATCATAGAATAAGATTGAAAATTGATTTAAAAATGAATGGAAAGTTAGAAAAGAGAAAACCCCCTAATGTTATATGATGATTGTTCTTCTAAAATGTTTGTTTCCATCATAGCTGAATTTAGAAATCAAATTGATGGGAAACTACAAGAAGAACAACAGAATATAAGGAAGAAATAATAATTAAAAGAGAAAATAAAAACTGAAAATAAAACGCAAACCAGATGAAGATCAACATATAAATATGTACCTAGAAGAATTCGATCATAGTTTTACCTAATGAATATTCATCTTCTCCCATGTATTAATCAAATTTCAAAATCATCTTCTCATTCAATTAAAACTACTACTAACCTAGTCCTAATCCTAATCTAAAAAGTAGACTAAGGCTAAGTGAAATCATACTTCTAATGAAGCCATTAAACTATTTTATTTTCTGGCACATCAAACATTAGTAATAAAAGTATAAATATACTTAAACCAAATGTAATAAATCTAAAAACATTATGTAGAACTATTGTTAATGTACATAAAAGAAGTAGCTTATTTACATTCATCCTCTTGTAGACTTTCTTCCAACTATATGTCGATGGGATCATAAAAATATGGATGAATATTGAATAGATATGCTAAGTGATATGAAGGAGAGAATAGCAAGTTAGATTGTGAAAATATTCTTTTAAATGTAATTACCGGCATCAAATTATGAGTTTTATGTACATATGAAAAAAGGTGATTATTGTTAGATGGTTAGTCATGTTGTAAAGGTACACACTTGAGTATAATTGTTTGTTGGAAATGCCTTTGAGAAGAAAAATAGAATTAATATGAGTTTAACATTAAAGAAAATTGGAAGATTAACGGATCTTGATGTTCAGAATTAAAGCTTTGAATTTGAATTTTATCCCTTTATGTTAATCTACCTCATATGTGCGCAATGATAAACAGTTTAACATAATAGCATATAATATAAAAGGGTTGAAAAATAAAAGAATAAGAAAATTCTAACTAACTATTACTTATACTATAATTAGAATAATTGTTATACCGCAATTGGGATAGGTTTGAAAAGATTTTTTTCCACAAAAATTAGCCAAAATAATACAATTAGAATGGTTATCGACATCATCTTGTGCATGAGATAATGGATAAGAAATATAAAAGGTAATTAGATCATCATAAGAATCATAAATTGGGATGGAACCTTGACTAGTGAAATCATTAAAATCATTAGAAGATTGAAAATGAGAAATTATTGGGATAATTTTTGAACTAGAGTTTTCTCAATTTTCAAATGAGGTTTTACATGGAGTATAAGGATTTAATGAAGAATTAGATGAATCAATATCCTCATTATCATTGTATTCATCATAAAGGACTTCACAAATTTCCTCAAAATTTATAACATTCCCATGAGATACATCAAAACTAGAAGAAGAACATTTTTCCCAATATTGCAAGAATGATTATTAAATATTTCATTATCTTGTAGAAAATTTAATGGAAATTCATTTGTATTAACTTCTTTGATTTTTGAAATATTATAATTAGGAAATGAACTATTGTCAACAAAAATATGAGGATAAAGACATAAATGAGAATTAGAAACAATAAATCTGAATATTTCTCCTTTTGCGGAATCCTCTGCATTCTCTCTATTACATATTTCAGATTCATTATTTGTTAGTATGATCATACTTACCTGAAGGTTATCATTAGGTTGTCTTGAATTCTGCAGTTGACAGAAATTAGAAATTTCTATAAGAAAGGTGCACTTTGTCTGATTCTTCAATTGGTACTTGCACTTGCCCATATGTCTGTTGACAATCTGATTTCAAGACAACAGATTCTTCTTACAATAGATTGTATAATTTTTCCAAGTTAGTTGATTGTGCTTCATTAACATGTGAAAATGAATATGAATTATCATAAACACTATAAGAAGTATGAATTAAATGGATAAATCCATCATATATATTTGGAGCAGCTTAATGGAAGTTGAAGAAGAATTACTAGAGATTTGAATTGTTTCATATGGATTAGGAATACAAGGGAAAGAAGCTAATTTATCAAACCATCCTCTTAGCTAAAATTATGAAGGTAAATCATCAAGTTGAAATTGAGAACAAATTAATTTGAATCTGCTATAAAAGATATCTAATGATTCACCTTCAAACGACGAATATTATCTAGTTGTTCTCATACCATTTCAAAGTTGTAATCCTGAAAATTGCGTATGAAAATAATTGCAAAAGCATCCCAAGTGTGTACAAAAGAAACTTGTAGGGATTTACACCAACCTTTCTCTATTCCTACTAAAGTAAGGGTAAACAATCTGCACATGCCACCTTTGTCAAGATCATAATGATTAAAATTTAAAATAAATTGATAAACATTTTCAAAAGCATAGACATTATTCCCACCTTTAAACTTCTTCTTTGACAAGAGTTTAGCTACCCGAGGTGGAGTTGAATTAGGTGGAAGTCCATTAAAGAAAATCCAAATTCATCTCTTAAGAGGAGCTATTGAAGTCAAATAAATATTTTAAAACACAAGACCTGTAAGGAAACCAAGGAGATGTTGGTCCTTCTTCTAGCTCCAAAAATATTGATCGACAAAATTGTCCGCCGTCAACATTAGGGGACACCACTCAGTCGAGAACTTGGAGTAGATCCTTTTCCATTGAAGATGGTGGTTCTGATAGGTTAGCGTCTAGTTACCTTGTTATCTAATACTAAACTAAACCTAATCTAATAATAATCTAACCTAAACTAAGAGTTAATCTATTTACACCTATAATACATGACGATGCATTTCCTTTATATTGGTATTTAAATATATAAGTTAAAGGAATAGATCAACGCAATGGTTTTATCAAATTAAGGCTGATCAAACCTCAATTAAATGATATGATTACCTGTTTAAGAGAGGAGTTGATGAAAACTAAGGTATAAATGAAAAATTAATCTAAACATGAAATCCTATCTTGGAATAGGATGGGATAGCATTCTCCTAATTCGAGAGCAAGCTAACTAAAATAGAAGGAAGGAACTGATATAATTCATCACATGATTTTGTATCAATTAAAGGAAATAGTTTACATTAAATAATACAAGTGAGAGAAAAACAACCCTGCAAATGAATGATAAACAATTATCAGTCACCACAAGAATACTTCAATGAATTAAGATTGATCCCGATCTCATTCTACCCTGCAAAGGTAGCTTTAATAATGTTTCAACAACAAAACGTCAATGACATAGAAATAGTACATTATATCAAAGAAATATAATATTGTTTAGAATAACGATTAAAACCGATCATGAAACTTTAGGAGTAAGATAATAATCCTACATTCTGGTAAAAGTACACAAGAACAAGAATTAATTAATACGAAGTCAAAGTTTATTACTGCAATTTTGAGAGTAGCTCTGACTCTTAATGGAAGTGCTTAGAATAGTGCAAAGTCCCTTTATAAAAGAGTCAAAACTTATCTACATTCTCTATAATAAAACTATTTGTGCTCTACAATAGTGTGAAAGAACAAATTTAACTACTACAAAGCCCCCAATGTAAGATCACAACCTCCACTAATGTCATTGAACAATTGGTATTTATACATAGTCAAAAATATATCAAATCCCTCCGGTTTCTCAACAAATGAGAAATAAAATTAAATGAATCTAGAGTTTTTATATTTTATTGAAAATAGGGCCAATTTGGGAAATCGTTGCAACAAGTGTTATTCTTTAGCTGAAGGGTTGATTTTCCACCTAGCCTCTATTCTTTTTAACGCGCTGAAGTAGTTCAATTTTTCAGTTAAAATTGGAAGCACAATATCTTCTAGAATCGCCCCCCCGTATTATCCCTGCCATCAGAATAAAATAGAGTAGTAAGTGTTTTATTACAAATCTCACAAATCTTAACAAAAAATAGAGAAAACCATCATAACAGCCTAAAACCTTAAAACAGTGTCCCCACAGACTTTATAGAAGGGATCAAAGCATAGTTTGACTAGTGTAAAATGTGGATAGATATCAGAGGTTTTGATATCAGAGTTTTGAAATAGACACGACATGAAACACTTTGAAAACTTGTGATATAGTAAAGATCTAATACAACGGTCACGAAAGTACAATAAAATGTTATAATAAATAAAATCGCATCCATAATCATATTAACAATTAGATATTAAGCCTTATTAGAGGTTAAAGCAAAATATTATGAGAGATTTGAGATTAGACGTGAAGGCTTATCAGAGATCAAAGATCAGAGGAATGGATATATCAGAGTTTGGAGATTGGAAAGGTGATATATCAGCAAATTGGAGCAGAAGCATTTAGAAATATCAATCAGATATGGATATCAAAGGAAGTGTTGTATCAAAAGTCAGAGATTGGGGGTGAATGAATATTGCATATCAGAGATTGGATATTTTGAGTGGTAACACATAACAAAACTCTGATATGTGATTTCTCTGATAAAAGGGAGCAGAGAAGGGTTACATTATATGTGAATCTCCCGTCCAATAAAATATAGCCACTTTATAATGGTTGGATTTTGATTGTATGATATGTTTAAATTAATACTTTGAAGTCTTATCAAAAGGGTTTGCCATATTATTAATAATCGGGGTTTGGACATTAGGGAATTCTGAAAGGGTTCCATCAATGTCAAAGCTCTAATATCTCAGATATATAATAGCCACTTTTTTAATGATTAACGTCTAAATTCTATGCACACTTCTTGTTCTTGGGGGATAATTTATTCCTTAATCTAATAATTAAGATGTTTAAAAGAAGAAAATATTTACAAATTCTATTAACAAACACCTTAATAAAACTTAGGAAAACTATAAAAATAAAACAAATGTAAATAAAAATAAAATTAGAGTTGAAATAAAGTAATCACACTCAAAGCCTACATGAAATGAAAAAATGGTGCCCGTGCCTATTACGATAAAATAAAATGGGGGTTTTGTGTTTTCACTACAACAAAACCATAATTAAACATGGGTGCCGTGCCTTTTAAATTTTGTCAATTCAAAAATAAAACATATATCAGTGATATGTACTTGTTTTTCAAATCAAATCTGAAATGAAATTGTACAACATATTTTATCCATATAATTTTGAGTCATTCAAAAACTTGACTTAAATACTCAACTAATATGTGCTTAGAAATAAATAAATCAACATGTTTCAAATGATTTATCAATTTGACGATGCTAGATTGTTAATTACTCATGTGTACTAGGACACACTTATGAAAATTAAAAGAACATGAAACTAAAAAAAAAACACCATTAATCATAATTGAAAATAATAAAATTCAAATACAAGTTCCATACTCTCGGAAATATAAACTAGATTATTGTTTAGCAATGTCAAATTTTCCTCTCACGACAATATCATGCATCCAACCATCCAGTATGACTACAGTCACCAATCATCTCTTTAATATGATAGCCTAACAATGTATTGAGAAAAATTGTGGACCAGATGTCACCCCATTTTGTAATTTCTTAGTTTCTATGATTACTAGCCTGATGTACTGGATTTGTTACTATTCGATTATTTCAAATATACAACCATAACCACATACCTCTTTTCTTATTTCATAGTTAAGCATGCCCTCGATGAAATCTAAATCCATTAGTTAATTTCGACCAATGGCCCTCACCCATATATATATATATATATATATATACAATTTTCATGGATATAACTGACCTCAATCTACATCCCCATTGATATAACGATTATGATCGCTTGTCAATTTCAATGGCTCAAAACAATGCAAATTAACAAAACATGAAACTTGAAATAAAACACCATTAATCATAATTGTAAATAATAAAATTCAAATACAAGTTACATGCTCTCAAAAGTGTAAACTAGACTAGTATTTAGCAACATCAAATTTTCCTTACCCAAATGCAGGTGACACATTATGGTATTAATGCATTCACTGAAGGATGGAAGCGAGGGGACGGGCCACTTGTCTGATGGTGCCCCTCCCCATATCACCCTCAGGTGCCTTCAAGACACTCTATAGGCTGCTTTCAATACAGGTTCGGATCAGCAAAAAGTTGTTCATTGTTGGGTTATGGAGTTACCTCGTTTCATTCATGCACCGTCTCCCCTGCTCTGCTGCATCTTTCCCCCTCAGGCCTATAAGCTCAGCCTTCGCACTGCAACTGGCCGTCACTGCTGGATTGTTTGCTGTGCGGATTTTGGTAATGGGTTTAATCACTCTCATTTGGCTCTCTGCATTCTAATCTCTACCTAGAACTACCCTGGTTTTCCTCACATTCCCTCTGCTAGTGCTTCCTCTGTCATTGTCCTTCATGTCACTGCTCCTGTTGAGTGCTTAGCTAGCGACATTAGCATGGTTAGGCACCAAATGAGAAGTTGTATGGGAGGTAGCAGGGGAGGAAGTTCTCGTCCTTTGGTTGAGCACACCACCTCCTCTCCTTCCCTTGAAGTACATCATCCTCCAATTCTTGGGGAGGGTAAATATCCTAATACCAGACATGGGCGAGGTCGGGCTCGTTCTTTCGAGGTCGCTCATGGTGACTTTGCTATCCACTCTGATAATTTTCCTCCGCCCCTTCAACCCGCTCCCCACTTCGCCCAATTCAGGTTTTGTAGCTCCCTAAATAGGCCTGTCATTACTGCTACTATCTCCATCTTCTTCTCTGAAGAAAATACTCAAATAGTCTCTCAGGTTGACAATTCCAACTTGCCGCAGGAGGTTGCTCCGAGATGCATTAATTGTAAGCATACTGGTAAGAATGGCATGGATTATAGCCATTCACCTCGCATGGTCTGAACTGCAGTGGCATTCAGTATGGTGAAGGGGGTAGCTCTGCTACCATGCACCCCTCTGGTGGTTCAAGTCATGATGGGTCTGCCATGCAGGTTGCACCTAGCGACGGGGGAGAGACTCACGGAGGTGGTGGAGAGCCAGATCGCAGCGTTTCCAGGGACATGGCGGATGAGTGGGCATGCCCAATCATCGAGGAACCCATCCCAGATGATTTCATCTAATATGACATGGTTTCCAGGTAGTAGGATGTGGCAGACAGAGAATCGCCAGAGGTTTCCTGGTGTTAGAATGTGGCCGACTGTGGCTGCCTAGGTGTTTTTTAACTGGTCATTTTGTTTTTTGATAGTTTTGCTTGGCTTCTAGTATCCTATCATGGTTTCATCTTACTGTCTTTTGTGGTGTCTAGTGTCAAGAATTGGTACCATTTTTGGAGTTTATGCTCTCGCTGGACTGGTTTCCCTAATGTTGGGGCAATCCAGATTTTGTTGATATTCCATGATAAACTTGGTCGAGGCTTTGTCCTCTTTGTATTTTTCTTGTACATATTAATAGAATATTTTCACTTAGAAAAAAAAAAACATCAAATTTTCCTCTCAGAACAATATCATACACCCAACCATTTACTATGACAACAACCACCAAGTATCTCTTTGATCTAATAGCCTAAACACATATTAAGACAAATTTTTGACCTATTGTCACCCCATTTTGTAATTTCTTAGTTTCTATTACTACTATACTTATGTATTGGATTGTTACTATTTAATTATTTCAAAGATACAATCATAGCCACATACCTCTTTTCTTATTTCATAGCTACTCATGCCCCTATTGAAATCTAGTTGTTGGTTAATTGTGACCAATGACCCTCACACACACACACACACACAGATATATATATATATATATATATATATATATATATATATATAATATATATATATATATATATATATATATATATATATATATATATATATATATAATATATATATTATATATAACTTCCATGGATATAACCTACCTCAATATCTATCCCCACTAGTATAACGATTATGATCATCTGTCAAAATCAATGGCTCCAAAAAATTACGGGGACCCCCCCTACTGACGTCAAAAATAAGGGAAAGGTTGGGTTTGCACTCTAGGTTACAACACAAAGTTATGAACCCTCAATCTAACAATGGTCACTTTACTTGTCACGATCCACACCTCTCATAAATCAAGTGGGGGGGTGGGTACCCCATGACATCAGGGAATGGGGGGGTATGTAGTCATTGTTATGCATGCTCCCGGGAACTCTACCCAGTGAAAAAAATTCCACCAGAAACTATCGGTAGTTTGACTTTGTGAATTAATGGAAATTGACCAAATCAATCCTCATGTCCATAATGCTCACCAACCTAAATTTTCCCAAACATCCTATCTTGGCACCAATTTTACCAAATTTCTCCTATTGTTCCTTAGGCACATCAGCACCCCACTTTGTTCTAAAATAAAATACATAGACAAAAATCAATGCAAAAGATTCATGTCACTTGAAAAAATTGATTCCCATCAGAATCAAGGTTCCATCCCAAGTGTTCATAGTTTGCAACAAATTCCCTTCTCTAAATTTGAGCTATATTTCATCGTAACCTATTAGTAATTTCATTTTCTAAACTCATAAGAATTGGATGAATGGATCTTCTTGTCCACAATACTTGCAAACCTAAATTTTGCAAGCTATCTAACCTTAGCAGCATTGTTACCAAATTTTTCCTATTGTTCCATAGCCACATCAACGCCCACCTTACTTTTAAAATAAAATACATATGTGAAACCTAGGTAAAATATTCATCCCAGGGTTTCATCCCAACTCTTCAAAGTTTGTAATGAAATCTCTTTGTCTCCAGAAATCTGATATAACAGTCCACCTTGGTTTTCAAAACTTTTTATGAGACCATCCATAAGTTGATTTAGTAACAACACCATTGAAACTTGACATCAAATAACACAACAACACATGAACATAATGATATCATATCTATTAGGTTTGTATAATAATAGTGTATTCCCTCATTTTTATTGTCAGTGTACCCCCTTATTATATACTTATGCCCCATGTAGTCCCCATATTGTTATTATTGTGTTCTATATTGTTATTGTTGTGCCCTTACATTATTATTTTTATGTCAACTCTGATTATATTTTGACCCCTTAGACCCCTATATACAAAAATGAAGTCTTGTCATTTGAATCATCCAATAATTGTTCATTTATGTAATGAAAAGGAGGTTTCCCCCTAGACTAGGTTGATTCTAAAGTCGTTGATCTATCTTTTCTTCTATTTTGTGAGCTGGTTGCATAACATTTGGTATTAGAGCATTGGATTCTAGGGTTTCATCACTATAACTTGTTTTTTACGAAGTTTTAGAAGATGGAAAAACAACCCATTTTAGCCAAAAGAATTATAAAACTCGAGTCTGAATTTCAAATCTTGTCTCACTATAGTTGCAGAGATATGACTCAAGGAAGTTAGGGTTTTTTAGGATACCCAATTACATCCCAAACAGGTGAGCTTGGGAAAATCATGATAAATTTCTCTGTGAGTATTAGATTGAAATTTTGTAAGAAGGTATAGAAAGAGGACATACTGTAGCTTTCTATGTATCATTTTCAGGCCTAAAGGCTAAAAAAATGACACGTGGAACTTCGTAGAAGTTATCTCTACTGAACTAGTCTATAATCAGGTTAGTGAGATTTGGCCTAACTCTTTCTTGAAGACTCCCACTTTGATCAGACCTGTGGGATTGGAAATAGGACTTAGAGGGTTACTACATGAGGACATTTTAGACCTTGGAGAACCAAAATTATAGAGATACAATAGATTTAATATCGAGCTCCTACAAAAAAAAAGTGTGTAGTCTTTTTAAAAATTTATATAAGCTTGGTTTGAAAAATTAGTTTGAAGTGATTCAAAGGGCGTAATGAAGAATAATTATCATTGATTGATGCCTCTAAGGAACAAAATGGAAACACCTAGTAAGCAACCTAAAAGATCCACTTTGACACATGAAGAAGAGGAAGAAATGCGACATGATATATGAAAATTGCAAGACAAAATGGAACAAATTTCACCTTGCAAAAAGTAAGAAAAAATAAATTAGAAGTTCTGATGAATGTTAAGATAGATGGTATAAAAAGGGACATGGTAGTTTTGAATGATGGTTTCAAATTATGCATGGAAGCAATGATGAATGTTAAGAGAGAACAATTGAAATAATGTTTGCAAAGTTGCTAGAAGAAAGGTGTCCCATTGGTGACAAGGAAATCTATGAAAATCATGATGATGACAAAAGAAATATCAATCACAATTCTAGAGACTCTCGTGTTGGTTTTAAGAACCACCACATTTGAAAAATATATATGAGGAAGTTTGATCGCAAGGATTCTGTAACTTGGATAGTATAGATGGAGCAATATTTTGACCTACATGAGGTGCAACCCTCACAAAAGGTACGCACTTCATATTTATATTTAGAGCCAATCAATTTGTATGGTATATATGCCTTTGTTATTTTAACCCACTTCTCACTTGGCCTATTTTTACGGAGGAAATGATATCATATTATCAAGAGACAAAGAGAAACACCTTCTTTACCCAATTGATAAATCTCAAATAAAAGGGTTCAATGGATAAGAACATTGAAGACTTCCAAAAATTGAATATCAGGGTAGCTAATATTCCAAATGGACATAGGATTGATGTATTCATATGGAATTTAAAAGATAACATCCAACATGAGGTTCTCCTTTAGGAAAAGAGTTATGGCAACAAGGATGTCTACCACTCACAACTATAAAGATGGAAGTGTTGTTGGTCCTAGTCCTCCACAACCTACAAGGTTGAAACCATGAAAATTGGAGGAAAAGAGAGTAGAAGGGCTTTGTTACAATTGTGAGAAAATATACTGAAGGTCATAAGTGTGCTCAGAAGAAATTATTCTACATAGATTGTGAAGTTGAGGAAGAAAAGGAATAAGAAATATTAAAGGAGGAGGATATAAGATAGGAACCAACCTCAGAGAAAGAAGAAATGAGTCCGACCATATCTTGTAATGCATTGGCGGGAATTACCACTCCTCAAACTCTCAAGATAGAAGGGCATATCAAGAAGAAAAAGTTCATAGTTTTGATTGATTCATGTAGTACCCATAATTTTATTGATTGTAAGATAGACAAGGAATTGAATTGCTTCTTATATCCAGCAGTAGAGTGTCAAGTAATGATTGCAAATTGAGGAACTATAAATTTATTTGGAAAGTACCATAATATCAAGCTATCCATGGGAGAATACATATTGAATAACTCAATGCTTTCCATTCCAATGGGGGGTGATGACATTGTACTAGGAGTCCAATGGTTACAATCTTTGGGTACAAATGCTTTTAATTTTCAAGAATTTTTCTTGAATTTTTTTGGGAAGGAAAGGATGTCGAACTAAGAGGTATCATAGGGAAACCAAGAAATATAATCAACTCTAATAACATTACCAAGCTTCTAAATAAATAACAATGGAGCATAATTACACAACTATGTTCAATAGAGGTTTAAACAACGAAATTGTCTATTTCTCTAGATCTCCAAAAATTCTTGGACATTGATTCCAAGGTATTTGAGACTCCCAAAGGCCTACCACCTATTTTTTTATCATGAGTATTCTACTCATTTGATTCCAGGAAGTGTTCTTCCAAACATCAGGCCTTACAGATATCCCTATGCCAAGAAGAGTGAAAATGAACATCTGGTTGTAGAAATGCTCAAGGCTGGTATAATTTAACCTAGTAAAAGTTCTTTCTATGCTCTAGTCATATTGGTGCATAAGAAAGATGGATTGTGACACATGTGGCCATATTATAGGGAGCTCAACAAGCTCATTATTAAAGATAAATTTCCCATTCCTGTCATTGTTGAATTATTGGATGAACTACATGGAGGAATTTACTTCACCAAGTTGGACCTTCATTCAGGATATCGTCAAATAAGAATGAAGATGGAAGCTATTTTGAAAAAATACTTAATACTCATGAAGGTCATTATGAATTTTTGGTCATGCGTTTTGACCTTACCAATGCACCTTCTACATTTCAAGGTTTGATGAATTTTATTTTCAAACCCTTCCTTAGAAAAATTGTGTTAGTATTTTTTGATGATGTACTAATATACAAAAAAGTCTTGGAAGGATCATGTTAAACATGTTGACAAGGTGCTCAAGCTATTGGAGGAGAAAAAATTATATGCAGAAACATCCAAATGTTTCTTTGGAGTACAAGAGGTGGAATATCTAGGTCATATTGTATGTCACGAGGGTCTTAAGCTAGACCTTAACAAAATTAAATCCATTAGGGAATGGAAAATCCCCACATCCATAAAGTATCTATGAGGATTTCTCTAGTTGATAGGGTTATCGTAAGTTTGTTAAGAATTATGGGAGAATAGTTGCACCTCTAACAACGTTATTGAAGAAAGATGTCTTTTCTTGGACTCAAGAAGAAACTAAGGCCTTTGAACATATTAAAGAGGAAATGTGCCAAGCACCAGTCTTAGCTATGCCAAACTTCACAAAACCATTTATTGTGGAGTGTTATGCCTTGAGAAATGGAATTGGTGTTGTCTTCATGTAAGAAGAAAGACCCATTGCTTTTAAAAGTCATCAAATTAAAGAAAAGTATTTACACAAAGCTATTTATGAGAAGGAAATGTTGGCAATACTACATGAAATTAAGAAATGGAAACCTTACCTAATAGGAAGACACTTCAAGGTAAAAATAGATCATGATAGTCTCAAATACTGTTTAGAACACAGATTATCTTCTAAAGGGAAGAAAAAATGGGTAACAAAGATGTTGGATTATGACTTTGAAATCATCAAAAAGGGAAGCAAAATATTATTGCAGATGCACTCTCAAGAAAGGATTCGGATGTGGAAGAACTTCTTTGTGCCATTTCTATTATCCAACCAGGCTGGATAACTGAAGCAAGGGATGAATGGAAGAATGATGAAGAAGTGTGGGAACTCAATCAAAAGTTGTAGCAAGATCCTAGTGCATATGATACATTTAGCTGGAAAAATGATTCATTATGATACAAAGATCACTTATACCTTTCTAAGAATTCCCAACTCAAAAAAAATATTCTTTTGGAATTGCACACCTTTCCCTTAAGACAACACTCACAAATTTTAAAAGCTTACCATAGAGTAAAGAAGGAAATTATTTGGGATGGCCTTAAATATAGTATTAAAACGTTTTTGGCAGAATGTCTGGTTTGCCAACAAAATAAAGTTGAGACAATTAGGACTCTAGGTCTGTTACAACCTTTATCCATTTCACGTGAACATTTGGAGGAGGTTTCAATGAATTTTATCACTGGTTTACCCATGTACAAATGAAATAATGTCATCATAGTGGTAATTGATAGACTTACCAAGTATGCACACTTTTGTGCATTATTGAATCCATTTAAAACCAACATAGTTGATGTTGCATTTATGGAAATAATTCAAAAGCTACATGGGAACCCAAAGATTATCTTAAGTGACACAGATCCCATTTTCACTGGAAATTTTTGGGCAAAATTATTTTCTTGTCTGGGTACTCAATTAGCTCATAGCTCATCTTATTATCCTCAATCTCATGGGAAGAATGAAATTGTGAAAAAATGTTTGGAAGGATATCTTCATTACTTTGTATCCAATAAACAAACATAATGGGTCAAGTGGTTACCTCTGACAGAATGGTGGTAAAACACTTCCTTCCATACTATAGCAAAAATGGCCAAATCTATGGCACTTTATGGATATCATCCATCATCTATCAGATCATGTTTAAGAGAAAATTCTAAGGTTCAAGTAGTGGAATATCACATCAAGCATCAACAACAAGTTCTCCAACTCTAAAATGAGAACCTCACTTTGGTACAGAATAGAATGAAACAACAAGAAGATGAACATCACAACGAAAGAAGTTTTGATGTAGGAGAGTTGGTATTTTTACGGCTACAACCATACAAACAACTATCCCTCAAGAAAGCTAACAACGATAATAAATTATCACCAAAGTATTATGCTCCTTATAAGGTGTTGCAAAAGATTGGTACTATGTCATACAAATTGGAGTTTCCTATATCTTCCCCAATGCACCCACTTTTCCATGTTTCATGCTTAAAGAAGGTTATAGGTGATAAGCTCCCATTTCAAACAATATTTCCATAACTTGAAGAGGAAGGAAAAATAATATTCCAACATCAATCAGTCACAGAAACAAGAACTTGATAACTATGAAATCGATCAATTTCGGAGTATCTCATCAAGTGGAAGAACTTACCCGCTAAATATTCCACATGGGAGGATGCAAATTTTATACAAAGGCATCCAGAACTACTCAAGTGTTGAGGACAAAAAAAATTTGAAGGAGAGGGACTTGTTAGGTACAAATAATACTAGTGTATTCCATCATTTTTATTGTTAGTGTAACCCCTTATTGTATTGTTGTTCTCCATGTAGTCCCCATATTGTTATTATTGTGCCCCATATTATTATCATTTTGCCCTTCGATTATTATTTTTGTGTTGGCTGTAATTATATTATGACCCCTTAACTCCTATATATATAAAGGAGGTCATGTCATTTGAATCATCCAAGAATTGTTCATTTATGTAATGAAAATTAGGTTTCCCCCTTGAAGAGGCTAATTCTAAAGTTGTTGATCCATCTTTTCTTCTATTTTGTGAGCTAGTTGCACAAGAATATCCATCCCACTCATTGGGTAACTCATTGTACTTAATAAACCCCTATTTATCACCTAATATAGATTTTTCACCATTGATTTAGTAAATAGGCCATGTGCCAAGCCTTTCACGCATTACAAGTCAAAATTCCCACACCCTCGCTTCCCCACCACCCACTTATTTGTGCGATGAAACCTCCATTGTCGATCCTTGTCATTAGAACACTAGCATAGACTGTAGTGTCCACTATAAATCAATCATGAAAATCATCATAGCCACTAGAAAATATTCTACAACAACCACTCACATAATTCCTTTTTTCCTATTTTAAAATTATCTTCTAATATCTAACAAATATCGAAATTATATCACCCTCCACTAGGAGTATTATGTCACACCAATGCTCACTCAGCCAATGGAAAATTTGGAATAAGATTTTCAAAAGTTATAAAATTATTTTTAAATTTACGGAAAAATGGAAATGATCATTATTTTCTATAAACTTTGGCTAAATATATATAAAAGTCACAAAAAATAAAAAAACTAATCCACAGTCAAGGGACTTTGACCACAAGATAATTTCTATAGTCCCTAGTGTGGGAAGGGAATAATAACGACAAATCTTCATTTAAATAACAATGACAACTCTATTCTTTTTATTAACATTTTCAAGTGCGATCTTTTCAAGACTGCAAGGCTAGTAGTACTCTCGTTAATGAATTGACTAATTAATGAATCCTATCCATTTAATGGAATGACAATAATTTAGAGAGATAAAGATCAATTCCTCTCAAGGCCCTCCTCTCTTTCAAGTCCTCCATCCTAGATCTAAGTGGATCTTCTTTAAAAGATTTCCAAATCCATCCTAGATCATTCTCTATCTCTGATCAAATACCCCTCTACATTCAACATATTAATAGAAATTAAAGATATTGAGCCAACATTTAAAACTTTTGACATACCTACATTACACCTACACATCTCCCTTATACTGATTTGCAGAGCGGTTCTTGGCACAATAATAGAAATTATATATATTATTTAAATTATTATTAAAAAAGTAAAATTATACATTGTAGAAAATATGAACCATAACATTATTCTTTTATTGTTATGGAATTTATGTTTATTTGTCTCTTTGAGTGAACAACCTCCAATAATGTAGAGCTTATATTATAAATGATTTCAAAGAGATAGTTTACTATCCTTCTACATCATTAAATAGCACTTTATACCTCCTATGAACATTGTAGAGAATGAACTTTCTAGTAGGCAAAACCTTATAGTAACCCTTCTTATAATGGTTATTTTTGCATTACTACATGGGCCTTATTTATAAGTGATAGTCTCCATACATAGAAATACATAGTGACCTATCTATCTACATAGGGAATTAGAGATTTTAGGAACCTAAAATTCCCTCTGAATTAAAACATAGTAGTGTCCTCAAGGCTAGAGATGAGGG
This sequence comes from Pinus taeda, assembly GCA_000404065.3. NCBI lineage: Eukaryota > Viridiplantae > Streptophyta > Pinopsida > Pinales > Pinaceae > Pinus > Pinus taeda. Next base: position 146,094 of record APFE031313604.1, read on the forward strand.
AAGTTTTACAGAGTGAGTGTTGGTTCCCAAGGGGCATCCTCTAGTTGTGGATATGTCCATTGGATTAAGACTTCCTAGATAGTGCACTAGAAAATCCAATTCTCTTGTTTCTCAAGGATGGTCTTGGGATACAACCAAATGGAACTTTCTTCATCCATTTTATTGAGGCTAGTTTAAAACTAACAATTAGACCCAACCAATTTCTTTAGGTAGGAGACATGAAAGATTGGATGTTTTCTATAGTGGCTTGGAATTTCCAACTTCTAAGCCACTAGCCCAATGGAGTTTAGTATCTTATAGAGGCCATAAAACTTTGGAGTAAGATTCGAGGGGCAGTTTCATTGAGGGAGGTGTACTTATATAATAAAAAATGAATGAGAATATGATCCCCGTCTTAAAAATGGTATTTAGAGTGGTTTTGATCCACCTATTACTTAATCCAATTCTAAGACATGATCATATTAGATTTGAGAATATGGATAAATTTGGTCGGTGTTATAAGGGTGTTTTGACCTCTTGTACCTTGGACATGTTCTATAAGTGATATAATCATAACAAGATATTTTAGAAGTAGATATCCTTAAATGGTTTAATGTGAGTGGCACCATGATAAGTCGTATTGCACCAACATTCTACTAGGGGTAGTTACTAAACCCATTAGGAATCTCATTTTGAACAAAATAATGCCAAACATGATTCCAAGAATTTTTTGATGGTTCTAGTGTGAACATCAGTCTAGTGATGATATATAGTGCCAAGATGAAACTAACTTCCCTAGAGCTGAAACAATTATTTTAAGAAATTTCTAGTGAAAGTGGGATCATGGTTTGTGACAATATATTGTGGCATACCATATAATTTTATGTCATCCATAAATATTGGAGCAATTATAGAAGGTTTAAATAGGTGTTGGAGGGAAAAAAATTAAGCACTTTTCAAAAGGTGATCGACCACATCCATGATGATAGGTTTATTACTATATTTGGGTAACCATGTGATGAAGTTCATAGAAATATCTATCCATGTAGCAACCATAATAAGTAAAGGTTGTATTTTTCCTAGATGTTTCATTGTTTCTCCCTTATTTTGTTGGAAAACATCACATTTAACAAAAAGGGTATGCCTTCCTAGAAGAATGGACATTTGATACATTCATATATTTTATAAAAGATAGGATGATCTATTGTTGGTGATGCATGGAATTCAAATATCACGACCAATTTAAGGCTAGATTCTTAGATCAAATACATACTCCCTTTATACTAGATGTCATCATTATTCTAAGTGTAACTCAAATATGCATTAGAATCATGTTCAAGCTATTGGATCAGACTAGTGATCATGGGACCTATCGACCATTCATTGTGAATGTTATTAAACCAATCTACTACAGTGAATGAGAGTGAAAAGAGGGACCCTTACTCTTCTTAATTTTGAAAGAGAGCATGAACTACAACATTCTCTTTTACATTCTTATAAATTATCTCATAATCATATTCTAATTTTTTTGTAACAAATTTATATTTCTCTAGTGATGAAATCATTTTTTTTTAAAAGTACTTGGGGCTATAATGATTAATTTTAATTTTGAAACATTACCCAAACAAACGGGAAGACAAGATATACATCGTGTACAGGAGAGGAAACATTTTTTTTCATAGGTATATTTTCCCACGCATAAACCATAGGTTTTTTCTAATAAATTCGAATGGTAAATTATTTGGGGCTATAATGATTAATTTTAATTTTGAAGCATTACCTAAACAAATGGGTATACAAGATATGCATAGTATACAAGATAGCAAACATTTTTTTCATAGGTGGATTTTCCCAAGCATAAACCATAGGGTCATTTTCTAATAAAGGCCAATGATCTACCATCTTACATAAGATCCATGAATATTCCTAAATTTCCTAAGGCATCACCTTCCAAAAGAAAATTCTTGGTGAAATCAAGTAGAGAAAACATTCAGGTTATACACATAGCATCCTTCAAATCCTAGAAGGCTTAATTTGTAGTCATTCCAACTAAAATCATTTTTCTTCGGGCGGTGATGGGAGTGTTTTTTTCCATATTTTTCTAATGATATTTCTAATTTTTAAGAAACAATTATGTTATTTCTATTAAGTCAATCTAGTTTGAATTCCAAAACCTTTTACAACTGATACAAAATCATCTTCTGCTAAATTCATAAATGACCAAAAGATTCTTCAAATCCAGAATTATAATTACATATTAATGATGCACATTAGTTATTCAAAGAAAGATTCAAGCCATTTTAGGTGTTTCCCCATCCTCAACTCCATATTTATCGCCTAAATAATCCATCATGAACCTTCACTAAATAAAAAAATAAATAAATAAACTTAGTGTCTCTTCTATTAAAAAGTAAATCAAGTTGCAGTGACATTATTCAATGTTTTTTAATCAAAAAGGGTGTAAATATATAAGTGGTCATTTTAAAACAAGATTCCCTTTAGCGAAAATTTTAGGGGCAAAATTTCGCAAAAGTGTTCTTTTTTGGACATTTTATGAAAAAAATATTCTCCAATTTGGTTAAAAAATCACCTATTTTTTACATATATATGATTAAATGGATGATATTCACCAAAAAATTACCAATTCTAATACTAAATTACATACTTTTTTATTGTATATGTGCCTACATTGTATACGTATGAATTTTCAAACTAGAATAGTCACCTATAATATTATATATAGGAAAATATTAAATCCTTAAAAAATACCCATGCCCTTCACCCTATGTTTTTAAAAGTATTATGTAATAAGGTTTGTGACCCCCTTGTTATCATTTCAAAGGTTGTAAGAAATTTTTATGCTCTCTCTACTCCTTCCATCAAATACTTTTCTGTATAAAAAAGTCATGATGCCTCATTTTCTTGGTACTCTTTATCGCATATGATGATGATTGAGGGAGACCCATCCCAAGGATTTCCAAAGGTCGTATTCATTCTCAGGTTAGAATGAAAATGGTGTTAGTATATACATTATTTATCACATTCTCCCACAACAAATGTTGGATAAATTCCCTCACAATAATAAAAAAAAAAAGATATGAGCGTACATGACCACATCTCTATTCTCTCATGCAAGAATCCAACTCAAAGCCCCAAGGCGCCCAAGTGATCCCGATATTGTCAATCTAATGATTGAATAAATTAGTATATAAATATTATTTTTTGCATTTTCACACTACATTTGGATATGTATTTCAATTTTTTTTTAAATAGGGCTAAAGGACTTACTTGGTACTTGTAGTTGTAAAAGCGCTTAAGAATATCAAAAACTCATCGTATTAGATTTTGTAAAAGGCTTGTATGCTTGGGTGAGTGTGGATGGTGGAAATTATGGGTGATCAATTTATTTTCCTTATAAATGTTAACAATTAGAACCATTTTAATGCCAATAGACAGGGACCTTAGTTGATAAGTGTTGCCACTTCTTTGACCTCATGAACCTAATAATTGCAGTGAATCATGTTTGGGTCTTACCTTTTGGTTCATATTATGTCAATGATTGGAAAAACAATGGAGTTATGCCAATTTTTCTTGATAATGCATATGTAATTGTGGAATATGACAATGGATCTTGGGTTATGCTCAAACTTGGTATTTTTGTTGAAGGTCGTAAATAATGAGCACGAGGTTTGTGAGGTTGATAATACCAAATAATTGATATGATGTCAAGGATTTCAAGCATGGTAATGCATATCAAATGAATAGGAGATCATCTTTTCTTACAAATGTAAGTCCTTACTAAATTTTGTAGCATTGAAGTGAAAAATATCTGCCAGACATGAAACTTCGCATAGTAAAATATATTAACCATTTCTCTCACCAGATTAAGAGAGACTTTGGTTTAGCAAGAGGCATTTCCATGAGAACAATTTCAATTACTACAAAACTCTTGCCTTGTATTGTTTTTCAACTTTTTTTTTATAATAAATGTTTTTTGGATTTATATTAATGAAGATAGATCAAGTACATATAATCAGATGAACTGTTGGCTACGTGGGGCTTGGCCTAGGTTTAGCAGTGAGTTTAGCCAGGAAAATCCCAGTAGTACTGGCCCTTTCAGCAACAGTCTGCAGAGCGTGGCATGAGGTCTCACCTTAAGTAGTATGGGAGGGTGCTGGAACTAGGTTTCCACACCCCAGGGATGTCTTGATGAGGGCTCTTGAGGTTCGCGATCCCAATCTGTGCACTACGTTGCTTCACGCAACTTTCTATTCTTCGTAACCCATTCACACCTTCATATTATTCAGATCTGATCCTTACTGTTCTATTATATTAGTGCTTAACTTCGTTTGTGCGGGCCCAATAATCTAATTACTTATTAAACTTCCAGATTAGTGTGAGTACTCAAACCTAATATAAATGCATAAAGATAAACAAAAAAACAGAAATATAGATCTACAAACAGATGCACAATATTCTGAATCTATATTATCGTTATTAATACTCAAGTTCAGATATAGACCCGACTCTGCCCTGCGCACTCAGCTGCAAAGGTCCGCACACTCAGTTGTGGACTCTACTAGGCGTCTGCGCACTTAACTATAGAGCCTCTACCTACTACTATGACCCAATACACCTTTGATTCACTTCTATCTTTTAACCATGCCTTCGCATCTATCTGCAACTTGTCAAAACTTGGGCTCTCTTTACACTTAGAGCCTCACTCTATTTATACAATCCCATGGGCCGTGGACCATGGGTAGGCCAACACACTTTACATTAAATTACATTATCTTAGCGCGAACAACCCTAGACTCTTGCACTCAACGCTCGCATTTCGTGAGGTATTTACATTACACTTGACCAAAATTCAGGCTTTAAGCCCCAAAAACATGCTATGGGGGATCCGCCGCCCAACAGGCCCCTAACACAATCATCATGACTCGTCCTAAGTCACTCTACTAGTGGGACGATCTTTGCACAAAGTGCATGCAGTAGGTCGCGCATAGCTTGGGTGTTTGCACCACACTATTCCGCTACCTATTGTACTTGTTGCACGCATATCTCTAAACTTTCGTGAGGAGGGTCACATTCCTGTCCAACCATATGTAGTTTCTGCATCTTTCCCATATTTCCTTCACTGGTAGCTATGACTTTGAACGCTTCATCGATCCATGGCTAGATGTGTGCTTTAAGTAGGGCTTCCTTTTGGTGTGCGGCATCTAATCGGTCCTTCAGTGCCATTGGATGCTATAGTCTCACGAGTCGTTGAGTAAGGGCAACCATCTACATAGTGTCCCGGACACTGTCGTACTCCTGTTGTAACTCACATGCCTCTATTTTTAGGTGGTGTAGGTTTGGGTCTTCTTGCAGGTGTGTAAGTATGGCCAGTACCTATTCCAACATCCTGGTGCACCCTTATGTCGCCTGGCCACTTTGCTCCAACCCCATATGGATAGTGTGGACGCATTGCTCTCTAACCTCTAGGGGTGTGGATGACTAAGCCTTTAATTTCAGCTTCGTGATTTACAAGTTCAGCTCCGACTGAACCTTTGTTGTTTCCTCCTAGGCCTCATAGGTTCCAGCTGCCAATCTATGGACCCATTCTGCTACTGGTAGCTCTTCTGGCACGGACAACCCTGGAACGTTCCTACATGCATCTTTTATAGCTTGCTCGAATTTGCTAGCCTGCGCCACCAACTCATCCCTCTGGATGCTGAGCTAGTCCATGTTGATTTTCTAATCATGTAGGACTTGTATCGCTTGGCCTTCTTGGGTGCGGAGTTCAACAATGACCCCATCCTGCAACTGGTACAGTATTTCATGCGGCAAGGCAGCCAAGTTCAAACTAACGGTTGGCATGTTTCTCATCGCTGCCCGGTCCTCCTCACTTGCTACTGCCAATGTGCCTTCAGGTAAGATGAAGGTGTTACCCATATAGATGTGCAATGGCTATTTGGCTTCCTTGGGTCCTACTACGACATGCTGGGTCAGTGCCTGTTTGGGGGTACTATACCTGTAAACCCTATAACTACACACTGAGTGCTCCCAACACAATTCTCCGCTCCATCCGCAATCCCTAGAGCGTGTCCTCCACGACTTCCCAAATTTTTTTATTGATATCCAATAGATCACCTTCTATGAGCCTAATTAGGTCGAAAAACATCTTCGTGGCTTTCCCTTTCTTTGTCAGGGCTAAATTCTCTGGGTTGCACGACTACTTGAGTTGTGTTGATGTCATACTGGGGTCTGCGTGGTCCTCCTCCCTATCCACTTCTCCGGTTTTCTACCCCGATGACATCTCCTAGCCTTCCTTGATCTCTCTAGTGGGCATGGTTGTAGTCTCTACTATTTGTGTTGTTACTGTTGCATCAGCCACCTTTTTCCATGTGGTTTCTTCTTGTTCCTGGTGCTTCCTCTTAGCTAGTTGCACGAGGCACAACTTTGTGTCTTGATTTCATTGCTACACTTTGATCTTATCCATTTTTGCTAAGTCCGAGGCTCGCCACTACAGAGGCCATGACTCCATCACTGTGAATATTGCATCATCCATTGAAATGAACGAAAGCTTCACCCATGTTTGGGTTGTATCCTTGTGCGCTTGGATATACCGGTTATGCATATTTGTCTTGAATTCTGCCATGCTTTGCAAGTCGTTATGAATTGTAGCCCAGAGCAAGGTGTACCTCGCGGCTTCAGGCATGTTGCCCTCAATAGTGGGAAACTGACTGTCTGCTAGCAGCTCCCTTGCAACCAACATGATGGATAAGAGAAACCATGCATAGTGGAAGGTCTTACCCTGCTCCTAGGCCTCCCTGTAGTTCGTAAAAAAATTGTCACGTAGGAATTGCACCCAGTTGAACTGGACCCCCTCTGCGCATTGCTCTGCCAACACAATCACAGACACTGGTACTTCATCAGTGTGGCATTTCCACATTAGCTTAATAGCCAGTAGATGGGTGGCTATACACACCCCTTGGCCTTCTATACTTTCTATTACATACCCCTGCTTCCTCTTTTCTAGTTTATACTTGGCCTTCATAGCTTCTATGAGGGCCAAGTCACTGCTTTTTCTAGCTATAGTTGCAGGGTCATTTCCTTTGACTGGTAGTTGAGAAATCCGGTGAATTAGATCAGCCGTGATGGGAGTCAGCTCCTCTAGCCAGAGACACCCATCATGCACCAGGCACAACAGCCTTCTCCACATTGTGCAACCATTTTTGCTTTATTAACTTCTCTGCGGCCAACTGTGGGAACTTCTCGCTGTCCGCGAGGTCCCAATCTTCAAACTTCATAGTCGATACTCATCCCAATGGTGAACCTTCAAACCTCATATCATCGGGGAGGAGTGGGGCCTGGAGCGCACTCTTTGTGGCCTCCAGGTCCTTCGGTACCTTTGCTTTCCCCTTCCACGGGGGAATGTAAGAAGGTAACTTCGTCGTGGAATGCTTCTGGGATAATTCCTCCACTTCATTGTCTTGTGCCTCAATTTGGGCAATAAGGGCATGCAAGTCTTCCTCTTCCTCCGTTGTTTCCATGGTGACCGCTTTTCCCTTCTCCGCCATTGACAATTTTCCAAACCGTGGGTTTCTTGGGGATACTTGGACTAGCCCCATCGTTTGCTTGTCTTTTTTTGGCTGCGGTGTGTGTGGTGATTTTGGAACCTCTGGCATAGCTGACGACTCCCCATACTCATCATGGGCCATATGAGGCTCCACTATAACTTTGGCGAACCACACTCTTGTTCTAGCAGTTGTCATTGTGTCTATACTTGAGGATGGTAAGAGTATGCAGTGCTCAATGGAATGTACTTTCTCAATTCTCAAACAACCAAGTGTTGCCTTGGAGCTAGCCCTGGGATTTTTATAGTGACCTTTGAATTTGAATTCAACCCTTCCCCCCACTTCTACATCATTAATGCCTTCTTAGCAATAGATCGTCTCAAATCTTGTTCTTAATTCTTGTCTTAATTGCACGCCACCTGCTCCTTTTTGCCTTAAAATTGGACCTCTTATCATGTACAGTGACACCAATGGTCACCTTCCAGCCTACCCATGTAGCAGCATAGCCCCTTATGTGTGGCCGCAACCCCTATGATGTCTTGATCCTATGCACAATCTCTGTCTTGCGCATCTCCCATACAGACTCTTTTATAGTCTTGCACTCTCTTTCAACTGCTTGAAGCACTAAGACTATGATTCGTATAGATAGTCAAGTAGGCTTCAATTTTCCTGCTAGCCCGAGATGTGGGCACCCCTCAATTACACTTGAGTCCGTCAGTGTGTCACGTTCTTTCTTGTATGGTACGCTCCCCTGTTTACTCTATCTAGTAAGGTGCGGTTGCAGCTATGGTAGCAGGGTCAAAACTTCTTCTAATGCAGTAGTATGGTTGGGTAGACCTTGTCCCATCGTGCTTATTTTTTCGGCGTAGCATGCTTGTGTGACTTCATTTTCTAGTTTTCTGATTTCTTTTTCCAATTTCATGCTTTTCTATCTAAGCCGTACCCAATCTTTGTCGAGTTCACAAAGTTTCAAATTCCCTCACCGAATGGATTCCTGTAACTGCATAATTCCTTTACTCAGGTCCTCATGTATTGTCCCAACTGTGGGAGTTGTGGTATGGGGATTCTTCTCTACTCTTATGGTTTCATCTCTTCTTGTCAGTGTTGGGGTCATTTCCGCACTTTGATTTTTTCTTATGGCCCTATAGGCCCATCGAACCACTGCGACGTGTAGGTCCCAGTTAGTTCGTCTCGTCTGGTGAAGTCTGTTCATGATTCCGCATAGCCTTTTGAATGCTACATCGACGAATATTTGTGGTGTGCATCGCTTTTCCAGTTGCCGTGTCTGGTTTTGATTTTCAATGCTTAGTCTGGGGTGTGCTCACATACTACTCGCCTACACCCATCGACACATGTGGCCGCGCAAGCTGCTTCGTCCTGGTTGCTCGACTCTCATTCAACACTGGGTGCTTCCAAACCACAAGCACATCTGCTTCCTACATTTGTGCCAGTTTACAATGGTCTTCTGATGTGTACTCCACCATCATGTGGGTGTTGCGCGCAGTGCCCATTCCAGCACACCATACCGCTATTGTTCCAGTACTTCACATTCAAACTTTTCTAGGAATTCATCTACAACTGTTACTCAATCATATGTTGGTAGCTGCCTTGCCTCTATCATCAAATAATGCAGCGATCTAATCATCATATTGCAATTCAGCATTATCACTTCGTGCAACTTGTTATCGCTCAGATTTTCCTTAAAGTTGTCAGAAGAAGGAAAGGGGTTCGAGGTAACCACAAACCAACTTTTAAGTATAGAATCCAACCAATATGCACTCAGAGTGGGCTCTCTCTTTAGGATTTAGCTTTGTTTTATGGGATATTAGTCTAGTTATGAAAGCTAGGGGGGTTTGATTTTGTTTGGTGCTGGAATTTAGGAGCAGATGGATAGAACAGAGTATCTCAGCCCATTGGGCTATGGAGTCAATTGAGGATGGCTTAACTGGATCAAGTCAATTCAACAAAGGAGGGCTTCCCATGGAAAGATAGCTAAACAAGGGACAAATGTTCACTTGGAAGGGTGAAAAGGTCTTGAAATGAAAGAAGGGCAGTTAAGAATCCTTCAACAAATTTCAATATGAGGGAAAATGGGTGATCATTAATAAAAAACAATTAAGAATTTCTTATTAAATGACCACAATGATAAACTAAGAAAAAGTAGCAGTTAAGAATTCCCTGCTTGTGATAGCTTAGAAGAAAACATTAAGAATATCAACGCTTTTAAAGATAGAATGCAATAAAACACTTTCTGAAATATATATTTTTCATTTATTATTCAGAGATGAAACACGTGAAATATTAAACCAGAAAATAGTAACACATAAGATATAACATACTTATTTGTCCAATGCTTGACACATGAATCCTGTAAAAGTCCTTTGCTTTATTTTTTCATCTAGCCAACCATACAATAGTTGTTCAACAACACTTTTATTCCAAAATAATGAGACTACAGAAATGTCTGAGAATCCACCCTAGGTACTTCGAATGAGGAAGTACTTATACAAAAAGTTACAACAAAATATATCCTAACCGGGGGAGATATATTCTAGGAATACTAATATATTTTACATAAAATTAGAGACAGATGGTCTCAAATATAGAAACTGAAAGTGAACTGCTGGCTTGTTGTCCATGTTTTTGTTAAGTGACCTGGAGGCAGGCCCTATGATTGAGCATCTTGTTGTCTTTCTCGTAATTTTGTGTTGGCTGATTGCTTTTGGCTTTTAACTGATACTCTTTAACATGTTTTGATACTCTTTACCTGTTTTATTTTCATTCACCTTATTTTACCAAAATTGACTATAATAAATACTTCAACTTACTTTTTACCAAGTTAAATCATAAAATGTCTGTCTTGTTTGTCCACCAATCATCCCTTGGTATCCTGGTCCTTTGTAGCTTCCTAAAGATTTCATCAACCTCTGTGTATTTTACAAAATTGGGCTAAACATGAAACAAATGTTTCAATTCATGCTCAACATAAAAGAGATTCTCCATGCTGTCATACAGAACTTTGCCTGTAGGTAATGCTCTAGGTGCAGATGAACTGGCTGATGAACTAGGTTGGTTATTTTCATATTGATACAATTTGTCAACATAATCCTCATGCCTCATTAAATTATCATTAATTACTAAAGGACTGGGAAGTCCCTTAAATATGACAAACGTTTCCATAAATTCATCTATATCCTCCTGCATATTCTGATATTTCCTTTCCAGGTTCTGCATCAAAGACCCTTTGGTCAAAAATTTCTTGATTTCAAAGATGGTTCGAGTTCTATCTTCAATATTTAGCTGTTCTAATTGATACTTGTTCCTGCTGTTCAAAAATTTTTATTAGCCTGATAGCTTCCTCAGGCTTCCCTCCTAGTTCTTCCTTGGTTTTGGCGATTTCTTGAAGAGCAACCTTGACTAGGTCAATCTGTTCAAAAATGATTTGTATGAATGACCAAACATCATTTATTGATTGAGTGATGTTGGTCCATAGAATTTTCCTGATATTTGTTAAAATATTTTCAAAGGTGAGGTCCTTTTCCAATGTTTTTACTTGTTGAGTCAAGCCTTTATTCTTCCTCATTTCTTCTGCAAAATTGATCTTTGACACATCATACTTCTGCTCCAAGGTGACAAATTTTTCCTTTACCTTTTGGAGTTCAAAAACTTGGAGTTTCATCTCCTCCATGGATTTGATTAATTCCTCAGTGCTTTGACCTTAAATTCCCACCTGTGAGGTGTCTAGGTTTGTACCTGTAATATTTTCTATTGTGGCCAAAGGAAAATTTGGTGCAGGAGCTATGGCCAATGTTGAAGGAACCACTGTGGAGACCACTGGTATTACATTTTGAGGCTGAGAGGTCGACTCACTCTACCTGCTTTTTACTGTTTTTTCTAATTCCTGCTTTGTCTACATTAACTATTCATTTAGCTTGAGGACTAAGTCCATAAGCTCTTATTCATTCTTCTTTCCTTTAATTACTTTTGTGGTTTGTGGATGCCTCAGTGGTGGTAGTTTTAACTGCTTTCTTAAGGCAACTATGTCTTCATTTTTATTTTTGATCATGGCCTCTACAACTTTTACATCTTTTGGGTTATGACCCAATCCAATAATCAAATCCTCTAATGATTTGATTCTATTGTCTCTTTCCTGTGAGGAGGCTCTTTCTAACTATAACTGAGTAGTGGTACTATTTAGTGAATTTTCCAATCTATGTGCCATCAAGGCCTTGCTTGTCAATGTTGAATATACCATTTCCCCTGTCTACTTATGTAATTCAATTTGATCTAGGGGGTGAATGTCCTTGGCGAAGACCTCAAAATCAGTTTTGAGGTAGTCTGCAAGTGTTTAGGGCTACTGTACTTTAGGCTTGAAAAAGCTCATCTGCATTTTGCCTTCCTAGATGTCATTTTATGACATCAACCTAGTGTGATTGGTGGGAGCCATCTTCATATATTGATTATAGACTTGGGCCCTTAATGCTTCATTTCTGGCCTTTATCTCTTTGAATTATTCTTTTATGTCTAAGGACTTGTTAGACGAAGTCCTGAAGGATGAAACTTCAGCACTTTGTTGTCTTTTCAGCTCCTGTCTTTGTGAATTAGAAGGTTTCTCACCTGCTGGGAATGTATGCTGACTATCTACACCTTTCCTCAAACTCCCTGTAGTTTCTTCAAAAATTTCTTCTTCTGAATGAGGATTTAGTCTGTGCCTCTTAGCACCAGGCTGGTCTGAAGTACCACTGGTAGGGGTAGCTACTTTCCTATCTCTTTTTAAGCTCTTTTCCTCATTCAAAGGAGTTTCCAAAACTAGGGGGTCTCCCATGTTAACGTGAGTTGGGTGGGTCTGTGTTTGAGCCTATTCTTGAGAGGTTTTAGGCTGCTTTGACATGCTTGATTGCCCTGTTACTGGAGTGTTGGTTTCTTGTTATCCTCCTTGCGATGTTTCTACAAGGGATGTACTAGTTTCCTATGAGTGCCTTTGGGAGGTATCTGCTGTAAAGGCATTAGTTCCTGGTGTTGGCTTTTGAGAAGCCCTAACTGGTACCTGTTCAAAAGAGTCCAAGTCAAGTGTCTTTTCTAGGTGCTTCATTACATTTTCTACATTGACCTAATCACTATCCATCTCTACAAGAGTTCGTTCTCTCCATTAATCCATATTAGCATATTGCTCAATTTCTGGGATTTTGTGATGAAAATATAGTGATAGTCTGTTTTTCATTCTCCTATCACAAGTGAAACTTTGTGGGTCATATTTCCAACCAAAACTTTTACTTAATTTCATGTTTTCTAGGATTTTTTCTCCTGCTTTTCTTGCTTCTCTATTGTTGTAGACAAATGGGCCTAGGTGATCCTTGATTCTCAGTTGTGCTTTCTTTTTGAACTTGGTAAATTCAATCTGATCTGAGTTTGTCATTTGTCTATAATACTCCAATGCAAACATCCTCATTAGAACATATTTTGGTAGCTTGAATGGAGGAATCTCACAACCATATACCCTAATCTCTGTGTGATTCTGGTACAAGTACCAATCACCTACATTGTACTATTTGAATAGCTGAAGGATCATTTTGATTTCATCACTAATCCTAGGAGGAGGATTTCCTGTTAGCATGGTGGTCACTAGGTGGACAAACTGGTCGATGAATTCATTATATGAATAAGGACAGGGCAAAAAATTGTGGAAGACTGGATTCCAAAAAATGACTGATCTTGGGTTACCCTTGGTATCAAGTTTATTAACAGAAAATGCGAACTTGTCAGACTAATAGTAAAGGATAAGGTGATAAATGAATGTGAAATACTTGAACACTTTTTCATTTTCCAGTCCCATGAATTGGTCATGGATTTTCTCAGCGATAAATGCAACATAATTGTACTTGATAGTAGGGGGTTGACCAGGGGTAAAAATGGACATCAAAACTAGGGTCAATTCATCTACATATTCACTGGTATTAAATCCCATGACTGTAGCTATCATGTCAACTATAATTTTTCCTATTTCTATGAAGAAAACTGAGAGATTGGGAGGGGGATGTTGGGGTTGATGCTCTTTGTACATGAAAGTCTGGCCAAGGTGACTAAGTTCAGACTGGGACAATTTAGAGGATCTCTCAAGAAAATCTCCAAGGGAAATGGGGGTGAGGGCTTGCCTGGGCTAAAATTGAAGCCTTTCATTGATGGATTCTACAGTAATTATGAAAAGGACAGTTTGATTTGGATACATTACTACTCTGAGGTTGGGATCATAGTTGGCATGACACTGATGGATAATGTCAAGGAAAATGTTCAAAAAGGGGAGAAAATACATTGGGAGATTTGATTCCCATAGTCCTATGGCATCATGGCCATTCAAGTGATTATCTCAGCATTGGCAAAAGACTTTCAGATGGTCTTTATCAGTGTCCAAGTACTTTATTTGAAAATCTTTATCTGCCAGAGGCAGATAATCTAAATCACAGTGGGGGGTAGTAATAGGTGCAATAGTTAGGGAAACAAGGGTTTTGATTCTGGCTCTTGTGGATTCAGATAGGAAACTAGGGTTTTTATGAGAAATTGGTGAAAATTGAGAGTCTGGGGAACTTGAATTTCAATTTCCGCAACTGAATTATGGTAAAATTTGGGGTCCTTTTCAATTAATTGCAGAGAAAGCAAGTATTCACAGGGCTTCTTGATGGTAATTGGTAAATACCTGTTTTTAGGGACGGGGACTGGAATGTAAGTACACTGGGTGTAATGGCGGACTCCTAGCGGCGTCATCTATAAGTTTTGAAGGTGGTTGATAGTTAAGTGCATGAGTTGGTTAACTTCAATGTTCAGTTTGCATGGTTGTATGCATTCGTAGAATAGGACGACAAACTGATTACTTTTGTTTTTTATATAAAGTCAAAAATTTGGCGGGTTTCAGGATTTGGACAAGTGGTGTCAGTGGAAAAACAATTTGATGTTTTTTCATTAGCGGGAGGCGGTAAGTGGTTTTCATCGCACCGCTAATGGAGGGGAGGTGGTATTTGGGCTAGACTGAGCGACTCCATATAATGAGCGATGTGTGGCAATGGCACTATCCAGAAAACTGCTTGCAATCACGCGCTAATGTTCAGTCACGGAGGGCCTGTGATATGCATAATAACCATTGGATCTAAGGGGCTTGATCGAATGACTATCAGGGAGGTGAGGTAGCAAAAAGCTAATGAGGCTAGGCCCAACATAATTAAGGGTTTTTTAGTTACATCAGGAGCAGAGGGATTGGTCGTTGAGTTATTAATTAATCCTGATGATTAATTAATCCTCATTTAATATGGCAGGGGTCAGGTTCTTAGTCAATTACAATTTAACTAATTAATCCCAATTATTAACTCTATTATGGTTATATTTAACCGAGGGGCGGGATATATACGAATTTGGGGATTTTGTATAGTTATAGTAATACAGGAATGGGTAATGCTTATATTGGGAAATTAAATAATAATGTAAGTTAAAAGCTAATATGATTTTGTGAACTACACATTAAGTTTGAGACATTTTTCATGTATATGTTAAAAACTTAGGCTAAGTGAAAAATGAAGGTTTTTATGGAAAATATTTTAATTTCCCTAAGTAAAATAGGATTTTACATAGGAAAACTCTATAAAGGGAATGAATGATTTATGAAGGGGTGTGATCAGTAGTGAATTGGTTTTAAGTACTTAAGAATTATAAATTATTGGGCTGAGGGTCCGGTCTCTCCAAAAGTCATAGAAATGCTTTGAGCCCCTCTAACTTGATAAATAACTTGGCACTTAGCAGAAATTAGTGAAAATTTAGGGGAAATGAGTAGGGAAGTTAATTATTTTTTACTTTGCTTGCTTGATGTGTCTTCCATGTGATACATGCATTTGCCTTGTGATGAAAGCAAAAGATTTACACATATAAACTTATCATTCACCACATATTATTCTACAACCATCATTTACCTACCCTACCTACTTAACCTAGCACTTTCACTTCTTTATTAGGGTGCACTTAGTCTGGCAAACCCTTATCAAACTTTCTTTTCTTTTACATGGCGATGGCCTATCTAAGTCTACACTTATTACATCCAAAGGCTCAAATTAAAATGTTGAGCTCCTTTTTTCACTCTACCTATCTACTTATTTGCCAAGATTACACTGTTTGGTCAGATCTTTATTCTTTATTTCTACAATATGAAATTGAAAAATGAATTAGCCAAGCTTAAATTGTTTGACTATTCATAAATTGTGGCATAAGTGACAAAATGCACACAATTGTTTATTGTACAACAGTAAAAAAGTAGTGGCATTTAGACTTGCACATTTTCCCGGTTTTTCTTTTTGTTGGGCTTCATTTTATTTCATTTTTTGACCATCTTTTTATTCTTTTTAGCCTTTGATTATTCTTGTAGGGTATACCCTCTTTACATTTTTTTAATTTTTTGATATTTTACAAATATGGAAAACCTTTCCAACAAGTGAAGGTATGAACATATTACAAAGATCAATAAGTCAATCATGATATATGACACCTATTGGTATAGGGGCATGACAATGGCTCCACTTGGGGATGGTTTTTCCCGGTGGAATGCCAAGAACAGTAGATTAGTGGCCTTTTAATGACTTTGACTATGCTCTGCAATCTTCTCTTCCTTGCTGCTTTATTGTATGTATGACAATGATACTTCTGAAGCTTAGGGCCTTCTCTTCGGGCTTCAACTCCAAAATCTTATTGTCCAATCAACACTATGACATTTCAAAGGATATAATATGTACATGAAGAACATAGTAACATCAATAAGTAGGATCAACGTAATGCTTTAACATCCGACCATTGACTGGTCCTTCTTCTACTTCTGTACCATCTAAGTTTTTAAGAAAATATGCATTATTCCTTTCAAAGCATAGATGATGTATGGTCCTTTCCATAGGAAGTCAAACTTCCCATGTTTCCCCTTATCATATCTTCTGGAATCCCATATTAACACTTTATCTCCAAAGTGGAAATCTTCTACCTTGGTTCTTCTATCAAATATCTTCCTAAGTTTCTTTTGCAACACTTGGGATCTTTGGTATACCTCCTCCCTAGTCTACTGCAAATTGATGGTCTGGTTTATCCTTCTTTGAATATCATTAGGTTCCACTTGAGCTTCTTGGAGTATTTTCTTGACAGGAACACCCAATGATGAAGGAAACACAGCCTCCATGCCATATACTAACTCATAAGTACTGGTTCCAATGGATTTTTTGGTTGTAAGCATATCTTCCCACAAGGCATTTATCAGTTTTTTGTTCCAAGTTTTTTTGTTTTATTCCAATAGTTTTTTGATAATATTAATGAAGCTCTTATTAGAAAATTTAGCCAGTCTATTCCCTTTAGAGTAGTAGGCTGTGGAATGGCCCAGTGTAATGTGGTATTTGCTACATAAACTGATCATCTTCTTTGAATTGAAAGCTGCAGCATTATCAGTAATGATTTTAGTGGGGCAACCAAACTTGGACAAGATATTGGTTTCTAGGAAACCTATAATCACAGTGTCATTGGCTTGTCAGAAGGGAATGGCCTCTATCCATTTAGTAAAATAGTCAGTGGTAGTGAGTATCCATTTGTGTTGGCCAGAGGAGGGAGGATGGATTTCTCCAATGATGTCAAGACCCCATTGTTGGAAAGGCTTCTCGGTGGAAATGGATTTCAAGGGTAAAGGTAACAACTTCCTTTTTCCTTCAAAGCTTTGACATTTATGGTAAGAAGTCACAAATTTCTTCACTTCTGCAAACAAGGTTATCTAATAGAATCCACCCCTTAGGATCTTATCTGCAGTTGACTTCCAATAAACGTGTCTACCACAGTCTCCTGCATGAAATTCTTGGAGAGCCTTGTCACCTTCATCTTTTAATAAGCAATTCAATAAAATTATTTAATGACTTTTCCAAAAAGGAGTATTATCTAAGATACAAAACTTTGTAGCTCTCATTTTTAAAAACCTATTCTTTGTCCTGGATAACCCTGGAGGAGCCTGCAGGTTTTGTAAAACATAAATTACATCAGCATACCAAGGTGAGTCTAAAAGGGCTTGGCTGATTTGTGGAGTCATCATCTCCTACTCATTATCCAGTTCATTTATGTCCAGGTCTTGACAATTAGTTTCTGCCATGAGTTTGGCCAATCCCTATCCCTTTATCAGTTTTCTATGTTTTATCTCTATATCATATTCTAAGATGGTAGCTATCCATTTACCCCTTTTGCCATCAATTCCATCCTGAGTTAGGATGTCTTTGACAACTGCATTAGGCACATAGGCTATCACATGAGTGTATAATATGTAGACTCTGAAATCCTTTATAGCTTTTACCGGGGCAAAAGCTTGCTTCTCCATTATTTTGTATTTTAATGATGCATCTCTAAGTGCTTTACTAAAAGAGGCTATAGGTTTTTCACATCCCTAATCATCCTTTTGTAATAAAACAACTGCTATAGTGTGTTCTGATGCAAAATAAAAAATGATGAAGTCTCTATCAATTGAGGACTTGTGAGGTCTGGTGTTTTGGTTAAGGCCATTTTGATTTCTTCAAAAGATTGCTTGCCCTCTACTATCCATTTGATACTTGAATCATTTTTTAGCATGTTATTTAGTAATATAATGAGTTCATCTAGGTTAGAAATGAATCTTCTCAAAAAAAATATCTTCCCTAGGAAAGCTTGAAGTTCTTTAATACTACTTGGATGAGGTATCTATAGAATAACTTCGATCCTTGAAGGGTCAATTCGAATGCCATCCTTGTAAATAATATGACCTAAAAGTTTACCTTCTTCCATACCAAACAAGGACTTCTTTGGATTCAAAGAAATGCCATATTTTCTGCATTTTAAAAAGACTTGACTGAGATGGTCCAAATGTTGTAGATTAGATTTAGAAAAAACAGTCAGATCATCTAGATATATAACAAGAAAATCATGAATCTCTTTGGCAAAGGCTATGTCCATTGCCCGTTGGAAGCATTGTCCTACGTTTTTTGGTCCAAATGGAATCCTGATGTACATAAAAGTGCCCCATGGTGTTGTAAAAGAAGTTTTCTCTTGGTCATCAAGATGAACCAAGATTTGGTTATATCCCAAAAACCCATCTAGAAGTGAAATTCAAGAAGAACCCATTACTCTTTGAAAAATATGATCCATTTTGGGTAAATGATAGTTATCTTTAAGAGATACCTTATTTACATTTCTCAGATCAACACATAACATTATTTCCCTAGTTTTCTTCCTAGTAGGCACCAAGTTAGACACCGACTCTAAAAATCTAATAGGGGCAATAATCCCTGCTTCGTACATGCGTTTAATTTCTTTTTCAATTAATGGTAATAACACAGGGTTAATTCTTCTGAGTTTTTTCTTAAAGGGCTTTTGATTTTCTTTCAGAGGTATAGTATGCTGGATAATGGAGGTGTCATAGGACTTCAAATCTTCTTAACTCCAAACAAATACATTTTTGAATTCTCTCATAAGTTCCACATACTTTAGCTTCCGGTTAGGAGGTAAAGATTTTGACAATTTTATCATTTTTGGATTGTCCTGTGTTTCTAAGTTGTATTCTTTAATAGCTGCTTTTAATGGTTCCATTTTAGGTTTCTTGGAAATGTCATTGGAATCAAACAGATCTTCAAGAGGAATCAATCATTTAGGTAAATGATTGTCTTTTAGGTTGATAACCTCTGTTTCCTCATCAACTATTTCATCTAGGTCCATTTGTTTCAAGTCTTGAACTTCTTTTTGTGTGAATTTTGTGGGATGAAGCATATTAATTGAACTTTCCTCTAAAATGTTTGTTTCTACCTCATCTGTTTGATTAGAATTAATAACAGTATCAACATCTATGTAACTGTTAGAAAAAACTTCATTTAGAGTTAAAAAGTTATTGATCTTCTTATCACTATAAAAAACCTACCAGTTCTTCAGATTATCAGGTATGGCTGGTCTATGCTTAATTTTAGCAGTAAACTGATGATTAGGTTCGACAGTTAATTTGCAAGTGTTGGCAAACATGGCCAGACTGTGGGCTTGCAAGTTGTGTTTTCTAGGGATTGTAGCAAGTTGAGTTTCCAGAAACGTGTTGAGAATTTCGATGACTGTTCCTCTGTAATATCCTAATCTAGGGTCCCTAGTTAAGTATTTTCCTTTAATTTTCCTGATTATTAATTCTAAATCTCATATGACAGACACATTGATTGCTCCTAATATTTTAACAAGTTTAAGGCCCAAAAAGAGAGCCTCATATTTTGCTATTTTATTGGTGCATTTAAAATTTAATTTGTAGGCATGGCCTTCATCATGATCGTTTCTTAAATTGTACACCCAAACTCCTGATCCTGCCCCTAGTTTATTGACTGAGCCATCAAATTCTAAATGCCAAAGAATTTTATCCTCATAATTGGTGTCAGGGGTGGTAGGACTTTGTTTAACAGTGGGATCTGGTTTTTCATTCTCATCTGAATTTTCTTTGTTATCGGAGACTTCCTAGATGTGAACACTTAATTTTTCGTTTTCACTTTCTTTTGTTTCTACTGCTAAAACTTCTAATGTATTGGAAGGATTGGTTTCTACATTGTAAAGAATGAATGAGTCCATATCAGAGTGTATTAAGTAGATGGGGAAATTTTGAAGTCTTTCCTGACTACTTACTACATATTTCATCAATGTTTCTCTATATAGTTTCTTTGGTTGGCCAAAAACCGAGATGGTAGCATATCACATGTCCAATTGAAGAGATCCCTGAAGCTTAGCACGCCAGGATCTGGATAATAACATGCCATATTTAAGTGGTATATCTGCTACCACTGTATCCATTAAAATTGTTTTTGCAGGGTATTGAACCAATGAGACACACAAGTCTTTTATCAATCCTAAACATCTCACTTGACTATAATCAAAAGAAAAAAAATCTTTGTATGGTCTAGTGATGTCTAGGTCTAACTTCTTCATAACTTGGGCATTACATTATGAGATGCCCCAGAGTTAAACATAGCATTGTGATGAATCTTATCATGTATGTTTAAG
>APFE031313604.1:173864-225525 GCA_000404065.3 Pinus taeda
GACTATCATGGACATCTATTTTCTGACCGGTTTATCCCTCTCTCATTATCAGGTTCTGCCCGTGGGGGTGAGTCCGTGAGGGAGTACATTGGCCGGCACTGCAGAGAGAGATCTCATCTGAGTACGGAAGGCAAGATAAACATCCGAGATGTCACTGACCGGCCCTTGCGGACCATTCTGTTCACTTTTGCTAGACTGGCTGGTAGTTCTACTCTTCACATAGCTAATAGGTCTTACATGCAGTATGCTTTGGAATGCCTTGAACTGAAGGTGTTCAACTGGTATGATGCAGTACTCTCTATGATGAAAGAACAATTGACCAAGGTGAAAAGCGGAAGATCCAAGAACTTTGGTTATGGTTCTATTTTGACTACTTTCACCTTGGAGAGAATCCCACTGATGCAGCCACAGTACATTTCACTTGGCCTACCTCCACCGACTGAACCACAGATGTAGAGATGGGTTGACCTCATGTCTCGACATGCGGACTAGCCCTAGATTTATTTTTCTGATACTTTCTTCTAGTGGTTCGATCGTCAGGAGATGGTTTATACCAGGTTCCCATACGCTGGTATGGATTTCTGGGGTGATTTGGATTTGGTGTTGCCGGCTGGCGAGCAGTGGGGTGTCATGGGTAATTATTTTGACCATATCTCTGTTCATTGTTCTTTATAATGTTCTTATGTTTTTTGATCGAGACTAATCAAAACTCATGTGTTCATGCAAACATTGTACTAGTTTGACCGACAGTACGCTGCAGAGACCCAGTGGCCTCTCCAGCAGGAGAGGCTGTTGGGAGGGCTATCCTTCGCGACCTTGATGTGGTCGAGACTCTTTCAGTACTATAGGACCAGATCGAAGGTGGTATCCTCGATGTGAGGACTGACAAGCTGCCTCTGCGGTTGTAGCGACATACTACTGGAGTGCCGAGTCAATGGACTAGGCTTTTACACATGATTGCATAGGCGGTGACTTGTTATCACCAACATCATTAGACTAGGGTGCCCCCTAGTATTTTGAGTTTTGGGTCATTTGACCGATTTTTTCTTGGTTATAGAACATTATGTACAGACTATAAACAGTTATGAAATATATTTTTGATTTTTGGAGCTTTATTTTGGTTAAGTTACAAGATCCTGCTACATATATTGATGTGATGCTGCTTTTTATAAATGTTACAAATGTCTATCAAACACATAATTTGCCAATGAGTCTGTGAATGTGCTTAAACTTCTAGAAATATGTTGATATTGGATGAAATCAAACTGTCTTTCCAAAATTTTGACCCTTAGGAACATGCGATAGATAGCTGGATTTCGTACAGAATAAATGTCGGTGAGTTGTGGAATGACGAGCTGTGAGTCTAGCCTGACGATAAGTCGGCATATGCCATGTGTGATGGCATCAGAAAGGAGTTATATCACTGCACTGTACTCAGTGATATTGTTCATAGGCCGACCAATACACACTCCTCTAAAACTTACTAACTCGCCACTGGGATTGAAAATGGCCCATGCCGCAGAAGACAGGTTCCGTGAACTACGACTTGCTCCATCGGCATATCTAATGAATGATTCTAGTGGGTTTGACATCTGCAACAAATGTAAAAAGAGGAATACTTGACCAAAATAAATGCTCTTGGCGAAAACAAAAATGTAACAAAAGCATGAGGATTACTACGCGAAATCAAGCATAGTAACGCTTGAGGTACAACCCATTGCGAGGTTGCACCAGTGGAATCCCATCATAGTCCATCAACTTGTAGGATCCTTTTGCTAATACTTGCTTAACAATATAGGGACCCATCCATAATGATTTGAATTTCCCTGCTCCCAACTTATCATATTCTTGGTCGTAAAGTAAGACCAGGTAACCTTCTGAGAAGACGCGAGGTTTGACATTCGTGTCGAATTGTGCTTTGACTCGTTTCTTATGAGCTTCATTAGCCGAAGCTGCATCATAATAGGTTTCATCCAATTGGATTAGTTCCAAGAAATGAGCCTCTTCTTCTGAGGTTCCAGGGAGAAGGTCGACTACGAGTTTGAGGGACGAGATTTCACATTGAACCGATAAGGTTGCTTCCAGACCATACAGAAGTTGAAAAGGTGTGAACCCAGTTGCATTTCTTACCGATGTCCAGTATGCCCACAAGGCCGAGTACAATATTAGGTGCCAATCCCGTTTTTGGACTCCGATCATCCTTTGCAGCATGCACTTTAGGACTTTGTTGATTGCCTCAACTTGTCCATTAGCTTACGGATAGTACAGAGTAGAGCTGTCATGGGACAGTCCTAATTTGGCAGCCAACTCAACCATCATGTGATTGTGAAAATGCGATCCATGATCTGTGACTATGGCCTGTGGAATGCCCAATCTGGAGACTACATGATTAAAAAAGAAAAGGGCAGCCGTTTCGCTACTGTTGTTTAATGTAGGCATCGCCTCGGCCCATTTGGTAAAATAGTCTACCGCGACTATGATGTACCCATGCCCCCCGAACGAGGTGGCGTTACATGTCATGAAATCTATGCCCCATTTGGCGAATGGCCCAACAACTACTATTGGTTGCAGTGGTGTGGGTGGTCTTCTGGTTTTGCTATCGAAAATTTGGCAAGCATGACAACTTCTAACTGTGATTATGCAATCTTTGAACATTGTTGGCCAGAAGTATGCTGCTCACAAAATTTTTTGCGCCGTAGCATAACCAGATTGATGCCCCCCACATGTGCCTGAATGACAATTATTCAGGACTTTTTTGGCCTCCTTGAGGGTGAGGCACCTCCACAGAACTATATCGATACCACAACGGTAAAGAGTATCACCGACGATCACGTAGTCTTTTGCTTGGTATCGAATACGTCGTTGTTCAGAGCGTGAGGTATTAGAACTATATGTTTATGTCTGGAGATAAATGGTTATAACTCCGTACCAGAGATCGCTTGAAGATATCATAAACAAATTTTCATCCACGATTGCTTCTTCGGATGTTGTATTGTTGGACGACGATGGGAGATCGCATAGTAACTTCGCGAGTACCAAGGCTTTCTTTGACTTGGATTTTTTGAATTCCAAATCAAACTCTTGTAGAATTTCTATCCATTTTGAATATTTTCCCCCTAACAACTGTCATGACAATATATAAGTCATGGGGTTGCAATTTGATAAAATGGTAGTTTTCCTGAAGAGGACGTAGTGTCGAAATCTTTGTATCGCTTGAACAGCCGCGAGGGCGAGCTTTTCAACGTAGGAGTATTTCATTTTGGTATCATTTAAGTTTCGGCTTAAATAATATATAGGATGTTCAATTCCATTGTCTTCTTGAACTAAAAGCATTGCTATGGTCGTATCTCCTGCAGCTAGATACAGGTTAAAGTATTTTTGATAATCAGGAGCATTCATTACTGACGCTTGTATTAGAGATTTCTTTAAAGCATCAAAGGAGGCTTGCGCGACTTGGTCCCAAATGAAGGTTACTTCCTTTTTCAATAGACGAGTATAACCTTTCGCTAGTTCGGCATAATTTGGAATGAACCTCCTGAGGAAATTTTCTCTCCCTTGGAGTTTATGAATCTGAAGCAAGTTTGAAGGTGGAGGCAAATTGATGATTTCCTGAACCTTGCATGGGTCGAGAAGAATCCCATCCTTTGAGACCATGAAGCCAAGTAAACAACAAGAACTGACACAAAACACGCATTTGTGTGGATTGAGTCGTATCTTGTAGTGTCGGCAACGCAGAAATATCGCTCTCAAATGGCGCGGATGATCGGTCCGCTTTCGAGAATGAGTTGGCAGATCATCGAGATATGGTTGAACGATGTTTTTGATGTCATGGAAAGCATAGTTCATTACTCTCTGAAAATTTTCCCCTGCGTTCTTCAAACGAAAGGATAGCTTGTGATATGCGAACGTGCCCCACAGACAAATGAATGCAGTCTTCGACTGGTCCTGTGGGCGGATATTTATTTGATTATACTCGGAAAATCCATCCATAAATGAAAAGATTTCGCATCCAGCGCATTCATCAATTATCTGGTCAATAAAGGGTGTCGGGTAGTTGTTTTTTGGACAAGCTTGATTTACATCCCTATAATCGATGCACACTCTAATCATTCCTTGTTTTTTCATCACAGGAACAATATTCAATACCCAATCGGTTAGAGGAACGGGGTAAATGAAACCAGCATGGAGGAGTTTTTCAACTTCCGCCTTGATGGCAATGACTTTCTTGGGGTGCACCTGCCTTAGCCGCTATCGTACCGGTTTGACATCTGGATACATCTTAATTTCATGTTCAACTATGCTCGAGTCAATACCTCGAATTTCATCATATGACCAAGAAAAGACATCTCTAAATTCGCGAAAGAGAGTGCTATATATTTCCAGTTCTGAAGAAGAACAAGATTTTCCAACATGAATATTCTCTACAACATCTATTTTGGTTGAGATATTTATGGTCGTAGTCTCTTCAATATTGGATAGGTTTCTCTCGGAATCCACCGTATTTACAATATTTGTCAGAAAGTCAAATATTGAAGGATGGTGTAGGTTTTCGGAATTATCTTCTTTCCAGTTTAGAAGATGGGAACGATGGTGGTAATCTTCCCATGGTGCCCCATCAATCATCATCGATTGAATGATTCCTTCGTCTGTAGAGTGTACTTGCGACCAAGGATCTAAAGGGGTTCCATATTCTTTAGACCTATCTATCCAAACGCTTGATGAGCATTGATGTGGGTTTGCCTCCCATGCTGAAAACATTGACTGTTATAATATTCCAGTGGGTTAGAGGCAAAACTAGAGGATGATCCATTTTAACAACATTTTCTGACATCTTTTGAATGGAAGATATCATATTGCAGGTTCCTACATTAGCCACTTCCGCCAAATTTGTTGGAGGTGGTAGGGTAAAGGTTCCTATTAATGTGGGGTCTTTTAGTAGGCCTACTCCGATATTGTGAAGCATGTTAGGGCTTCCATGGATCATCGGAATGCTCCCCGTAACTTACGAACTGTTGGGGAGAAAAGTTTTTTGGTCGATGATTGTAATTCCTCCTTGGGAAGGAAATGCAATTTTCCTAAAGTAGGTCGAAACAACAGCTATCATGGCATATATCCAGGGTCTTCCCAGTAGGATGTTGTAATCGAGGTTTCCATCGATGACTTCAACATCTATTTCTACTATTTTTTCCCCCAGTTCAACTTGCAAGTTACTTAGTATCCCATACGGGGTCTATGTTCGTCCATCAAATGCTTTCAATGTCATCGATGATCGTGACAAGGATGGAGATCCTAGAGTTTTCTAGCAACTCATCGACATGATACATGTGGATGCCCCCTCATCAATAAGCGTTCTATGAACAGTTTTGTTGAGGGCTTTCACTTGAATGAGGAAAGCTAGTTGAGCTGGAAGCTGAGGGTCGTATCCTTTATGGTTAAAAGATACAAGATTGGAATCCATTAGGTCAATCCCACCTATTGCTGATAATAAATCCTGCTTTTGGGAGGGGCAATTTTGCAGTACCTCAAGAGTCGACATCGCGGAGGGCGATTGGGCTAAATCCTCCACTATATTATAGTGTTGTGCTGCTCGGGCATGAGGATTAAACGTCGACTTGTGTACTACTCCCTTTAGCAGTTTTATTGTTAATTCACGAATGATGGGTGGCACAACTTTGGTTGAAGTTGTTGTTGAATTACTAGGTTGATCATTATCCTTGTTGTTCAACATCTGTGTATTCCCGTAATCTTTACTCCTTGTTGATATGAGAGCGTCATTCAGTTGCTTTGAAACTGATAACATTAGCACTTGGGACGGGGAAGCATTTTCGCTAGCAAGTAGATTTGTCCCTGGCTTTGGAAACGGATCAGTCAATACAACTGAGGTTTTTGAACTTTTGAAAGATTTTCTAAGTTCTTCTTTATATGCACAGTCTCTGGTCCAGTGATCCTCATCACATATATGACATGGAGTTTTTGGTTTGCCATTCCCAGAAGGGTTTGCATAAGATTTTCTAGGAGATGAGTCCTCCTGGTTTTTCTTCTTCCCTTGTCTTTTCTTCTTGCCTCCTGGCTGCTTGGGTTCTTTGCTTTTGTCTGTCGACATGGCATTTACATCCGAGGCTAGAAGTTCCTCATTTTCTTTTTGACTCTAAACCGTGTGCGCCTTGTTTGATGTAGCCTTCTTGGTTTTAGTGCTTGTCGTACCTATCACACCATCACCGACATGAGAGTCTTTGTTTGATTTAGGAGGCGAAGGAACAGAAAATTATGGTCTAGGAGCATTAGGGATTTTATCGTAGAGCATGCCAGACTGAGTATAGATAAATTCTAGATATTGTGCACGAGCAATAACTTTCTCTTCAGTGACAACTCCTCCCTTTGCCACATCTTTTGTAATAGTAGGTAACAGTGACTTAATAAACCATTCAGCCAATAGCTGATCAGGAACATATGTTTTTACCATTCTACGACGACGTCATCACTCATGAATATGATCGGATATGTGAGTGGCTGTCGTTTGTTTGAAATTGGTAAGTAGCTCAGTTCCTGTTTCGTACCTTATAGGTAATTGAAAATGGGTTAAAAGGGTTGTGGCTAGGGTACTGAAGTTATCAAACGAAGCTCTAAGCAAATCGATATACCACTTTTCTGCCGGACCAGTTAACGTGCGCTGAAAGAGGCGAAGCCAAATCGAATCATCATTGAGAGTGTTTGATGAACACCATAGATGAAAGGTCATCACATGATTCGATGGGTCTTCGCCCGGATTCCCTTTAACTTTAGGAATATCTGACGGAATTTTATGTGGAATCGTCGGCCACCAAGGGGCGTAGGAAATTGGATCGTTCGTTAGTCGACTCAGATCCGGTAACTCTAAAGTTGCCACGAAAGGAAACTGTTGATTCAGGCTTGGTTGAGCATACCCAGGATAAGACATAATTTTTTGAGCAGTCGGTCTTTGCATACCAGCATAATGCATTTGATGTTGGTAACTTTGGTAAGGTTGATGGGCATAACCATTATGATATGGTTGATACGGCTGCCCATTACTTGCAAAGACTTGCTTCTCATATCCTTGGTAAGCCTGCTAGAATTGCGGTTGTTGGTATTGCACCAGCCATGGTTGTGAAGTCATGGGATGTTGTCCAGTACTAACTGTTTAACCAAGATGGGGGTTGACATTCCCCATTTGGACCTGTGCCATTCCACTAGTTGGTGATTGTGGTTGTGTCGTAGGTACAAGAGTTTGTTGCATTACAACCTGTGAAACTTGAGGTTGGCATACAACTGGTGGCGCTTGTGCTTGCAATATTGCCACAATAGCTGGCATAGTGGGGATGTTTGTCATAGGTAAAATTTTTTGTATTGAGCATACAACTCTTGGTTGTTGAGACAGGATTGGCACCCAACCGCTAGTTGTGATTCCAGCATAACCCAAATTTTGTTGTGAACTCACGCATGGTTGTCCTTCCGAGGAAGACAATGAAAGGGTATATGGCCCTCCATATGATGGTAATCCAGTACTCAAAGGAATGATTTGCTTTTGTGAACCAGTTTGCCCAAATTGACCTTGTGACAGATCAATTTGTTGAGACTCAACGTAAGAGATTCCAGATATAATTCCAGAAAAAAAACGGGAACAGTCCATACTGTCGAAATAGCCCCTGGATGGACTCCATCCAGTGATTGAAAGTTGTTTGGGACAGATGGCACGTCGGCGAACATTGTCGGAATAGCAGAAGGAGCTTTTGATGTTGCTGTGTCGGGTAACACAGTCCTTGATGTTGACAGTTGTTCAGACATATTAAGCCTATCCAAAAGATTCCTCAGTGATTCTTCAGGAACTTCCGATGGTGGGTGAATATCTTCTGGTGAAGAAGGATACAGGGTGATCCCAGCTCCAAGTTTCGTTGGAGTGCTAGATGGAGGATCTTCCACAATCTCTTCTATGGTAATCAATACGGGAGGAAGAGGTAGACTTTCAGGTCCGTAAAATATTTTTGGTGTCGAAGAAGATGTAACTTCTACAGTAATAGACGGTTGGGTAGTAACACCTTCTGAATTGGCTGTAGATGGAGCCAGTTTAGGAATAGAAGTTTTACCATCACACTAAGATCAGTTGTAATGTCCTTTTGCTTTTGCAGAATTTCTTCTGTAGAGGCAGGGATACCAGAAATGTTCAGAGTAACCGGAGTCTCTGAGGATGTTGGAGTGCTTGCTCCAACCTACCTAGGGGACTTTGATCCGGTTAAACGAGTTCGCTTCATCCGAAATGGTTTCGCTTCCAGAGTCAATGATGGTTGACTCGTAAGTCTCCGCGAACGATGGGGTTTTGATTGACTTTCTTCCACAATTTCGGATTACTTGATCAACTCAAAATAAAAAGGGAAAAATGTTTTTCGAATTAAATGAATTTTAGATGCTTTGACACAACTTGTTTTTTCAATTTTAAAGAGTCGAGAAAAAAGAAAAGATGACTCTAGTCATATTCAATTTTTATTGAGCCTGAAGTGACAAGTGCTCAGAGTACCTTTTCCTTTAAGGAGTCTGAAAAGGAGAAAAATGGGCTTCTCTGGAGTTCTAGGCAGAGGGGATTACCAAACCAATTACAAAACTGCAGAATACTTTTTACGGTACAGCAGTCAATCTTCCCGAATGCTGTGTTCAATGCATTACGATCGATAGGGTGGCAGACACGGCTCCTAAGGATAAAAGATGCAGCCTATTGTGGTCTCCCAATATATACTCGACGGTACGTGGTAGCACAAGTCTGTACTGGCACTTGCCATCTCAGAGTGGAGGAATCAACCAACCAACATTGAAAACAACAGTTACCAGGTTTTATGACGCCGGAATACATCTCTAGCCTAGACCTCTAGATGTTGTGTGTTAAGTTCCAAAGCATTGTTAGATTCATTAAATTTATTTTAAGATGATCTTGCTTAAAAAATTGCCTTTCAGGTTCACCGCGTGATGTGTATACAATTCCTAAAATGAAATCTAAGGTGATAAACAAACGTTTAGTCTTCTTTCAGCAATGAAAATCCTAGCTACTAAGGAAAGAAAGTTCAGAATCTTTCGGCAAAGAGCACAGAGCACACGCTAAATGCACTGTCCTAAATCAAACCAAGCAGTCGAAATGCAAATGCACATGCATGTATTTGTTTTCAGCCTTCTTCATGTATGAATGATGATAAGAAAGCTATGTGCAAATCTAAATTACTTTTAAAGCGACAATACTCAACAAATTTCTTTTCAAAATGTAGTGAAGGTAAGAGAGGCACTTTGCGATTTTTGAAATGAAAATTGCTTTTCGACACTTTAAAAACTATTAATTCAAATCATATGCAATAGTAAATGTATAATCGAATATCAATAAAAATGGGATTGTCTTCTAAAACTGAAAACAACAGATACGACACTTTCAGATCGAGAAACGACAGTTCAACTATGCTACTTTTTTGCAAAAGAGAACTGAAAATGGCGCATAATACATAAAAACACTTACAGTTCTTTGCACTAAGGAGGCGAAATAATGCAAGAGAATGGAGTTTTCACAGAGATACAATGACTACAGACAACAGAACTTTTGAATAGGACTGAAAACAGTGAGGAAAAAACCACAGTTTGAAGGTAAAGTTAACCTTCCCTGACCATCGCACCTGTTACACAGTGAAACCAGTATGCAATGCACCTACTGCACTCGGGAAGTGTGATGCATACAGTCTACCTTGAAGGCAAGGTGCAATGGTACCAGTGCGAGAATTTAAACAAGTTTTCACTCACAGTTTGCAATTCAGTTCAGGGATTTAAGCCAAGTAAGTAATGTTCAGTATATGTAAAACACAGGGGTGATCTAAAGAGGTTACTAGAGCCACCACTTAGGGAAATTAGACTGTTTGCAGATCGATTGTTTAATTCATAAACAAAACCCAGAGATAGACTGAAGCAGCATTGATCTTCTTTGCATTTGTATAACAAATGCAGTTCGAAGGCTAGCTGGCTTGGCTTCAGGCTCTGTCTGTAAGTTTATAAAAGAAACAAAGATAGATAGGCTAACAAAAAATCTAGTCACTCCCCATCGGAGTCTCCATTTTGTTACTGAGAATAGTGTCCACTCGGATGCTTCTATTCCCACTAAGATGGGTGGCTATCTTAGAAACAAACAAGTAAAGTCCACTTTCGTTTTCCTTTATGAAAATAGATAAGAGGAGAACCAAGGAGACCAACCTTAGTCTTGTGCATGATTTCCTCTCCTTCCTGATAGAGCTTTGCCGCTTCTTCTTCGTCTTCCCAAAGAGCACCTGTGGAATCATAGCAACATACTACTATCGAAGAACAAAGATCTATACTCATAAATAACACAGGACCATATGTGTGTTAACCATACAAATGCATATATAAACAAGTACACAAGAATATGGAGGAAAACTATAATAGCTTTATTAAGATGAATAGTAGCAAGAGGATTACATCCATATGCTCTGACCCAGCATCATCCTCCAGCTAGAAAGCCCTTCTTCACCTCGAGCAAAGCTTAGATCACCCAACACTATGAATGTACACCAGAAAACCAACAACACTTCTCTATAAGATACAAAATTCCAGCCTCTGGATCTCTGTGATGAGGGATCCATATATAGATGATTATAGGGAGGTGATTCATCTTCTGGGATCTTGATTAGTGTCCTCTCTCTGATAGTTCATGCTTCCACTTCGAGAATGATGATCTCTTACTCATCCCTGGTCAAAAACAGAGAGGCAAGTGTTAGAGGGGAAGCTTCTAGAAGATTCCATGATCTTCCACCTCGGATTTTGTTCCTGCCACTTGTCCATTCCCTACCATCATACCCTACAGAGGAGCAATTCAATATGCATCGCACCTTGTACACTGGGAAGGTGATATGCATTGCACCCTCTGCACTGGGCTTTCAATATGGTCCATTTTTGACCATTTATGAGCAGTTTTCAGTGGAGAACTTATGGGAGATGATGTAATCAGCTGATCTTGTTCCTTTAGGTAGTGAAGCAACACTTTTAGGGACTTAGGAGCCTTTAGTTTATGGACATTTATGATTGGGGTTGAAGTGCCCAAAAATGTCTATAACACCTACTCCTTCCAAATTTTCATATGAATTTTAAGAAACTAACACTTGTTTTTAATTATTAAACGAGCTTACTATATATTCTCTTTTTTTTACACCCACTTAATATGCAAAAAAACACTCAAATATTTTCAATATAGGAAGGTAAGAGAACATGTTTCCTTCTTACAATAAAATATTTTCAACACAACCAAATTAAGAGCAAGTATTTCAAATTCCAAAAGTACAACATGTCTACCTCCACAAACTTTAACAACAAAATCATTACATAAAAACAATACTCTTAAAATTATATTATTATTATTATGATAAATATGCCAAATATACTAATAAAAAAAATCAAAACCTTTCACACACAATCAAAATAGTTTCTCAAATAGAACTAAAAAATTACTAAGCGAAAATAAAATAATGTAAAATATGTATTTTTACTAAGTAAAATTAAAATAATATATTTAATATTTTTTAAAGTAAAAATTTTAACATTTTTGAAAAAAAAAATTGCTTTGCAAAACTCCTCCCAATCCCCACCTTTTTAGAATCTGTTCACTTTTCACAGGGCAAGAGCCAAAACAGGATTGAAGAGAGTTGCGAGTTAGAATCTGTTCACTTTTCAAATGGCGGGAGCCAAAACGGTATTGAAGAGAGTTGCGAGTTAGAATTTGTTCACTTTTCACAAGGCGGGAGCCAAAACGGGATTGAAGAGAGTTGTGATTTAGGGTTTTACCAGTAGCAAACATGATATCGAACCCCACTATCAGATCTTCAGTCCATTGACAACGTCAAGGTATGTTCCATTTTTAACTTCACTACGTTTCGACTCCATTTTCAATATTCCACACAAAGAGGAGTACACATCTCAGGTATTTCGTTCAAAATCCACTATTTTTTTGCATTGAGGCTTGTGCGTTTAGGCTTTATTCTTTGTGATGCATTTTGTTTGTTAATGTTTATAGAGATGGAATTGGCATTTAACTAGTTGGAGAGACCATTTATCATAATAAATAAGAAAGGAGCAAGATCAGAAGACTCGAATGAGAGGATTACATGCTCAAAAAGGCAACGTTGCAGTTGCCAAGGTCGTTGCTAGAATCCTCTACACCTCACTCAGCCCCAAGGGAATAGGAAATATGCTCCAGAGCTTCGTCGATAATGTCACCATTAGTAATCTCCTATTCCATTTATTAATTCTCTATTTTTGGATGAGTGGAACCCCTTAAATTATAAAAAAAGTATAATTTACTTTAAAAGAACTTATGATTCATAAGTAGAAATTGCATTTGGTAGATATTGTGAAACTAGTGAAATAAGAAAATACTAGAAAATTATTGACAATCACCCCTTAAATTAAAAAAAAAAGTATAATTTACTTTTAAAAAAACTTATGATTCATAAGTAGAAACTTCATTTGGTAGATATTTTGAAACTAGTGAAATAAGCACATACTGGAAAATTATTGAAAGTGTCATGGAAAACTCATCGTGGATAGTATCCTTCAGATGCCTTTTATAGCCTTGAGTATGGCAAATGATATCGTCTAACTGAGTAAGGTGATATAATATGCATTTATTGCAAAATACATGACCACAGATGGTGACAACGACTTCTTCAGGGGAATCATTACAAAGGCCACAAAGAGCCAATGATCCTTCCAAATGAGTTATCAAAAAAATCAGTTTTTCCCTAGGTATCTTCCTTACTGCTTCTACATGAGATCTCCAAGTAGAAATGGATAAGCAACTTTTAACAAGAATGGGATGATCACATGCTTGATGAAGACGTCACAACATCAAAAATATATTCACATATTTCTTTTTCATAATTACTGCGGCAACATAGACCTTGAATTGAGCTTGTAAATGAGCTTCAAGCAAGTGATAAAAATCACGCTCTTCCGCATAGCATTCATCATTCTGCAAGGTAACTGTTTTTTTGGAGGTTTCAACTGTACATCTGCAATACATAGAAACTCAATCTGAAAGGTCCTAAACAATGGCATTCTAGTCCTCGCCTAAGAACTCTTTCGGGGATCATTTTCTACTGTATTTGTAGAGGGCATCTTGATTTTAAGTATAATCATCCAAGCTCTTCTTCTCCCTATTCTGCAACTACCTTGATGCTCCAGTCATCCTGTGACCTACTACGGTACCAATGGTGCATATCCATAAAATTATTTGTCCTAGCTTTTCTTCCACTATTCCTTGGCCTCCCACCATCCCGTGCTTGAATTATACCTTCTATGGAATTGTGATGGTTGTAGTATTTTTTGAATAAGTTTAGTGTATCAACATGGTGGGAAGACCAACTATTTTTTGGAGGTTATGTAGTAATAACTAGAAAATCAATGGTAGCACCTTTTGTGTGCCACAACATTACTGTCTTTAGGACAGCTTGGAGCTTCTGGTATCTTGAAATTGGATTTTTGGA
Organism: Pinus taeda; assembly: GCA_000404065.3. NCBI lineage: Eukaryota > Viridiplantae > Streptophyta > Pinopsida > Pinales > Pinaceae > Pinus > Pinus taeda. Next base: position 187,397 of record APFE031313604.1, read on the forward strand.
AATTGGCAACTTTATTTTAGAAATGAAAGACTTATGAACACCATATGGATCATATTTAACAAACCTAAAGTAGCTGAAAACATCATCAATAGAATTCTGGACTGGTGTCTGAGAGAGACACCACTTTCGCTTATCCCATAAACCCCAACATGCTCTAGCAATTTGGGTCCTATGATTCTTAATACTCTAAGCTTCATCTAGAACCACCCTAAACCAACCCACTCTTGCAAGAGGACGATAAATAGGTTCACTTGAGGAGCCATTTTCTCCCGTTCTCCTGTTTGTCTTATTAATAGTCTCTGGCATCCTCTTTTTCTTTTTAAGAATAAAAGAGTCAATTAGACCAAAATCATCATGATTTCTTTCAACTTCTTCATAATTGTCTCCAACATCCTGTTTTGGAACATCCATACTTACGATGGAATAAGTAATAACAAAAATGTCATGCTTTGCCATCTCATTGGGGTCCTTTGTCTTGTTGCTTCCATGATAGACTAGGATAGATTGATTGGCTTTTGTGGTAACCTTGTCACAGATTTCCTGTGCCCATTGCTTAAGAACACCTATTGGGACACACAACCAAAGTATCGACAGATAGTTAGCCTTTCTTCATAGAAAATGTGTTTTATGTCCCCTTAATGTATTCCTCCAAAGAAATATCATTTGCATCATTATTTGATGTGTTTTTTGCAAACATGATGATACTACATCATCTTCATCTAGATTTACAGTAGATGTTTCAATCTTTACTTGAATTGAATCTTCCTGAAGAGATGTGTTAGGATGCCTCTCCTTCAAAATTAAAGAAATCACCAAGACATTCTTCCCAAGCCACTAATTGTATGTAAGAATACCACCAACACAGTGCATGTTGGTTGTCTCTTGAAGAACCATCCAAGCTAATGCATTCCTTTAGTGCTTTAGAAAATGCACTAACAAAATACCATCGTTAGGGGTAGCTTCCACTATTGGAATATCTTGGTGCTATGATACTACCCTGAATGTCATTGTTTCATCATCATTTGGCCAGGATGGCACATGCAGACTAGTTGCATTTAAGGTTCTCACAAAACCTATAGTAGAAGGAAAGTGCCTTCTTGTATTGTCATAATAAATCTTATCTTCTATATCTAAGTCATCATTCAAGTATGGAAAATAATTCAGGTTGGGTTTCTCAATCACTTGCTCATCAAGATTTACTGAAATAGATTTCTAGGTAAAAGGAAAACTCCCACTGCTCCACTCCTTGATTTGTGGTTGCTGCTCAAAATTCCCACTGTTCCACTCCTCCTTGATTTGTGGATTGTGTTTAATACTCCCACACATCCACTCCTCCCTAGCATGTAGATTCTATGCAAAACTTCAACCCATCCACTCCTCCATGACTTGTGGTTTCTACTCAACACTAAATTCTCAATGTTGTTAAGAATTCCATGTATTTTGCTTCCTTTCTATAAATTTTCCTCTCAATGTAGTTCTAGATGATCCCTATAATTTCAATCCAAATAGTCTTATTTCATTATATAGGACTCATCTCACATTAAGTTCAATGGTGAAATTGAGGTCACATGTGGGTGGGAGCCCAAACAAATCTTTTGGAAATACATGAGGAAACTCTAAAAAACTAGGTGTTGAATCAAATCTGTAATGTCCCTTTTTTTTCATGGTCACCACATGCAAACATTATAATGGTTTTTTCAATTGCAATGTTGAAAATATGTTAAGGATGAAATCCTTTTGGTCCCAACCATAATATTCTTCTAACCCAAATCATCAAGGAGGTGAAGCAACTTGTAATTGATATGTTAATGGTATCAAAGCTAGGTTTATTTTACTTTATTTTATAGCTCCACAATATTTCTTGGGTGATTTATTTTTTGTATTATACAAAAGAGCTTCTACACCTTTTCAATATCGATCATCTGAAGATTGATATGGGAATATTGCATATTCAATAGCTTTCTCACGACACTTAGGTGACTACTTCTGGTTGTAGCCATACATTATCATCTTCCTCGCCTCTTTTCTCGGGTGATTATATCTCATTCAATGGAAGAAAATCACATCCAAAATATTGTGGGAATTAGGTGACAAAATGTGTTGAAAGTCCAAGTAAATCACCTACCGCCACTGGTTTTGTTTATGATAACACTAAACTAAGGCAGTTATTCAACATGATCTCTCACTGAAATGCTATAAAAATAAAAACTATAAGAGTTGCTACGAACCACTATAGGATATGTTTGATAGGTTGACATTCATAACTTGTTGAGATTTTGCTATAAATTTTCTATGCAAAGCTTGCCTTGCTCCAAATCAATCTACACACATCACGTAAGGCATATATAATATAAATTATGACTGAAATTTTGCAGCATAAAATCAAAAGTTGCTTGTGCAATGTATGCCAGTCTAAAAGTAAATAGATCAAATCAATGCTAGAAACTTCAAGGGTAGGACCAACCTTTCCTTGGCAAGCCTAGTCTCCACTAAGGTACCCATTGCTAACACTCGGGGCATGGTCTTATTGTGAGTATCTATGTTGACCCAAACACTTGAAAGACTTCCAAATGTAGTGATAAGAAATTGTAATAAAAACTAATTAGTAGTTAGTTAGCACATATGTTAGCTAATTAGCTCACTGAGAGTCTAGAGACAACTATCAACTTCCAACCACCTACAAGGTTGTAATAAAAGCATATTGAAGAATAATGAAGGTTTTCAATTTCTCTCCCCATCTTTTGTTTTCTATCAATTGTTTTATATCATAACAGCTAGTGTCATTCTCAAATGTGAGTAACACATGTATACCCTCAAATCACAGAAGAGCATGGAAGAATGAAGAAGGAAAGGCATATTTTTGAACTCTTGGGATTTCATTGATGCAAAGAAAGAAAATTGAATTGGGTCTACTTTCCATTCCACTTTAAATGATATTTCCCATTACACTATTTTGGTTTTCCAAATAGTGGCAAAGAATATGTTACAAATACATTGGCGAACATAGATTTACTCTATTAGAAAATAAATGTTTGGTGCTAAACTTTACAACCATAAAAATTAAATCAATAGAAATCTTGCTTCTCATGTATTTCAATTGAAAATGTACCACGTAATGAACTTTTGAATTGATAAGATGACAGATGCACACTATAAAAAAAATCCATCAATTTGATGGTGCCTTCCACGGCCTTTCCTAGCAAATAAGATAAGTAGTTCTTCTTCCCACTATTCCCTGAGAATTCTAAATTTAAGAGCAAGCATTTTCTCCTTCAAGTTAAACCTTTCGACAATCTTTTCTTGCATCTACTTTCTATTTCTTTCATGCACCACAACATTTTTCTTCCATAGTGACATCTGTGAAACTTCAAAAGCAAGTTTCAACTCTGTGTGACCTCTAGAAAAAAATACATAAATTTATTCATAATTTTGTTTGTGGTGAAATAAGAGTCTCAATAACTCCTATTTTTTAATGTATTTTATAGTAAATATAAAAAAAATACAAGATCCATTTACATATAATATAAAACTTCTCATGGTTTTTGAAAAACTATCCATGGTTTTGTCCATTAATGTATGGTAATTAAATGGCATTAAACCCACGAAAATGAACTGAAACCAAAGAAACAACCTTTAAATTAGAAATTCAATTAATCCAATTAAATTATAATTTTCCATCCCTTGTGGACTACCTAATCTACAGTGAGAACATCGATTTTTAATGAGCATGGAGCTATGCTTAGCCTTAAATGCCCTGGTTATAGTTTTGAGTAAATATCTCTGGCCGGCCTATATAGTCCCTATTGTATGATTCTGGAATCTCTTATAACTCTTCTTTTAATTAATCTTCCTAACGGTCAACCTTGAAAACTTTAAACAATATCCGATATTTTTTGCAAGACATTTCATTTCTCTCTTCATGACCCATGTCACTGTGATGAACGGGTAGTCTTCATCCATTGCTAGGAGTTTACACTAAATAATTGACATTGCACTTCTATTTAATTATTATATATATTTTTGGTTGCATGGTTGTAAGATAGAGCTATAAAAGTAAGATAGAGCTAAGAATTAACTATACTGTAGATTTTATATATATACATTAAATAAAATGTTTCTTTTAAATTCATGAAAGAGAAATTTCGATAAGAGGTATTTAAAATATAATATAAACAATAAAATGATTAAAAACTTTTTTTATTTATAAATATTTATTAAAAGATTTTAGAAGTTTTAATATATATTATTATAGGTTGCATGACATGATTTATTCTGTTATTTTTAATTATCAAGATATGGTTTTAGGTAATCATATGAATCATGATAATTGTTTGTTTAGAATAGGTTTTATAGAATTTTATATATGTAGATATATAGATTCAAGTATACAAATGGAGATTGATATAAGTTTACTTTATGTTGATTTACATGATTAAAAAAAATACAAATCCTTAAATTATATATGCATATTTTAATGTACATTTGAAAATTATAATTATAATAAATAAAGGTATTGTATCATATTTTTATACACATAAAGAATAGGGGAAATTTAATAAAGTTTTTAAACTTGTTTGATATACAAGTAAATAATAGATATATAAGATTGTTATGGATTGGTATAATGAGATGAAAAAAAAAGAAAAAGAAAAAATAGATTTTGAGTTGTATATAGTAAGATTATTTTTATTTTTTTTAATATTTGAATTTTCTAATTAAAGCATAGTTTGTCATTTTAATATGGAGAGAAATGCATGGATATATGTACTAGTGATTGCATAAATAGTTAAGGTTATGCAAGATCTCTAGTGAATTTGAAGGTTATTGAGTTGTTATGTTGGCTTGTTCTAAGAATTTCACCTCTTGAAGAGGGAAAGAAGGATAACAAAGGGCTAATTATGGACATTAATGCAAGGTCATTAAATGTGAAATATTGTACCATCACTTAACTCATCTACCTAGCCTATGCAACTTAACAAAGTAAAGATGACACTAACTATTTATACAAGATGTGGGAAACTTATAGGTGAATAAATTAAGAAAACATAAGTGCAATTCCACATGGGTAGGTGGAAGTGAAATTCCACATGAGTATTTTTTTAAGGGCTTTAAAAATGAAAGGAAAGTTCTAAGTTGATCCCTAAAGTTGGTGGCAATATTGAATAAAGTTATCTTATGTAAGAAGGAAAAATGGTGAACTTGCCAATTTTCTATTAATGATATTGCAATCCTCCTAACCATGACCAAATTGAAATGATGATGATGAATAGCAAAAATGTTATAGAAAAACACTCTAAGGGAATGAGTGGAAGTTTCATAAACAAGCATAAGAAATCAATAAGAAGTAATAAACTATCCTAGAATATAATGAAATATCTACAGTTAATTATGAAGTGATTTAAAGGAGTAGTAGGAATTATGGTAACATCTGATAACCAAGTGCCACCAACAGAATTTGTAGGAAAAGCCATTGAGTTAAACAGTAATGAACCTCCCACTTTAGAACTCAATTTAAAAGCCACCCTAGAGTTATTTTTGATAGAAGAATGTGAACTTGAATCTTTTGCTATTACTGATTGGCTTTCCACAACCTCATCTTCCAAATTAGTAGCCATGTTGTTAACACCTCAATCCTTTGTTTCAATAATTTTTCTTGTGACAATCCACATGACAGGTTTGTTGTCTTTTGTTCCTTTTCTATGGAATTGAAATGGAAGCTCTATGAAGCATTGGTTTGTAACCCCCACTTGAGCTGACTTTGATGCCAATGAAGGAACCATAATTCTATCCTTATTTATGTACCCTCAAGAAGACACTTTAATACTTCCAGTTAAATCTTTCAGAATTCTTTTTTCATCTATTTCTCTAAATGTTTCCTGTGAGCAATATACAAAAACATAAAAATAGCCAAAATGACAACTCTCTGTTTGAGTTTTAGAATTCAAACATGCAAGTTCCTTCTCCACCTTATCAAACTCACACGCAACTCTGTCCAGTTTCTGTAATATTTCATTTTTTAATTCCAATTGACACTCAGATGGATATTGTATCTGAAAAGTGTCACTTGTGTTTGAATTTACTAGCGCAAAAGGATTACTATCCAAATACTGAGCATTCAATGGAGCTTCTTCATCAAGAATCTGAGGAACACAGAATGGCAAAGTACCCTCTTCTAGTGAACTAATTTCTCCATGTTTAGAAGTTCTTGGAATATTATTGCCAAACTTTTCACGATCATCCAACTTAAAAGATCCACCTTTGATCATTGGTTTTTATTGCTAAAGATTCATCTCATTGCCAGGTCATGGGTACCACTAGAGACCATGGGATTTTTGGAGGTCATATTTTCCATCTGCAGTTCATGTAGGAAAAAGGGGGTTGATTCACTCATTTCTAGACTTTGGGATCACTTGAGGATGTCGTATCTATTATTATCAGTAAGTTGAAGGTATCTTTTGTGGGTAGTTTCACTCAAATTTTTGGTTAGCTATCCAACACCATTTTTTTCTTAGAAGTTCAATCCATCATTTACCAGGTCGTGGCATCAAAACAGAGGGTCAAACTAGCCATCAAATATTCTCCATTATAGTAATTCACAACATGTTATTTTCTTAGGTTAGATACTTCATTCAACCATGTGCCCATTAATACATTTACCAATCACATTAGACATTATATAACAATAATTGACGAAATAACATAAATGATAGATGCAAAATACAAGCCAAGAGAGAAAGACATGAGAATATGGCTCAAGCCAGGGAAAAACACTAAGATGGGGAAAACCCTTGATCAATTACTATTATTATTATCATTAAATGTTAAATAGAGAAAAAGAGAGAGTACAATGATATAAAATAACTTGCCAATATGAATATTAGGCATCACTGCTCTCAGATCCATTCAATCTTGTGATCTGGGCAGTCTGATCATAGAGGAAAATCATATTGTTGTAGAAGATCAGTTTGGTTAGGGAAACAACAATCCACTCCTTTCTAAGTTGATTGATCCAAAAATCCTCCTTTTTATTGTGGCGTTCCTTATTTCACATGATGCTCCCTTTCATTGGCTTAAGGAGTTGGTTTATGAGCACATTAAGGTCACCGTTCATATTATCTTTGTCGTTTTGGATTAGGGCTTCTGAAGCATGCTACTCTAGCCCTTGTGATCCAGGTGGATATTGGTGGCCACCCGCTAATTCGACTTGGATCCCCTGTAGTGCTTCGTGCAGTTTTTTTCAGTTTCCTTAATTATAGCACAATTTACTATTTTTAGTAGTTTTTCAGGTCCTAAACTTCTGGAGCCGTTTTGAGGCCCTAAACGACGTTTTTTGGGAAATCTACCGCCAATGTTTTTTTTGTTTAAAAATTGCCTTCTTCGTCGTAGTCCTCGGAGAGATCTTTCCAATGGGCTATCATGCACGTCAAACGGAGACAAGACGACCAATTCGCAACCCCGGGAAGTTGATGTAACAACTTACCCAAAAACGGGGCCCACAATTTGGCGTTTCATCTTCCAGGTTTAGGTTTTGGAATGTGAACGGTTTTTCCATTGTTTCTCAACAATAAATAGGCCTTCGAGCCTCATTGTAACACAGTTCAGAGGCATGTAGCCACACATCTCTTCTCAGATATAAGCTGCCATCGCCCTAACTGGTTTATTTCCATTTCTGGTTGTAAGCATATTTCAGTATTTTCCATTAATGAAATGAAGTATTATTTCCGCTGCATCTTTGTGTATATGGTTATCTCTGCAATTTGTTGCGTTCCTGTTTAAGCCTGGATCACCTTGAATATTTACAAATAGTGCAACCATTTTATTCTTACAAGGGCTCTATTATTTGTAGTATTCCTAACATGTTTTTAAGTTTCCATGTCATCCTAAACAAGCACTAGAATACTATCATATAAGGTTAGTGAATTTCGGTTGTATTTCAACTTCCTGGGCAAGTGATTCAAGGCGTGCGGTCAATCTGTGAGAATATCTTCTAGATGCGGCCAAACTACAGGAAGAAGTCCCATACGGAACAAGTCACAACCCATATATAATATTGTACTTAACCATAGTGAATCACTACTTCCAAACTCGGACCTGTTATGACAAAGACCTGTTATGACAAAGCCCTAACCAAAACATTCCCAACCATAACCATAATTGATCCTCCTTAATCATCGTTGACACAAAGATATATTTTTCTTTCGATTGATGTGTCCCAAATGAGAGAGAATGATCCTATATATATACAATTCAGTGGGTTTGAGTGGGCATGACTTTTGATCTTCTTAAGCCGACAGATAGTTGAGGTTGACCTAAATGATTTACATGAGAGGAACATAAATTCAAAATTCCACTTCTACTTATCCAAATTTGATGACCTTTAGATTGATTTTGGTCCTCTCGAAAAAAGGAATTCCATGTCACAATTATATTCCCCAAAGGAGTTGTTCAAAGTGGAATTTGGCCCTAGTTTCCATTTTTAACAGAATCAACCATCAATATTTTTTTGTAGCATTTTTGGGTTGAATTCACAACAGTATGCTAAAAAGTGTCATTTCAATCTCTGGAAATTACAATATATAAATGTGAGATATATACTCTACATATTTGGGTTATACCCTTTTCAAATTTGAGTTTTTTTAGGCTACATGTTATTTGTTTGAGCTTTGAACTTTGAAGAAATTCTTGAATGGACTTCATAAATACTCGAATGAATGGACTTCGTAAGGCAGTGATACCATAAATTGTGTTATTTCAAAGATTTGACTTCCATATTTCACAAAATACAATGTCCTCAATAAATACTTATATGTATAAATACTTATGTTTAGGATTATACATGTGTTGGAGCGGTTCATATGTTTTACTATAATCTTAATGTTGACAAGCTTTAGCTGACTTTTTTCATCAATTTCTCATAGAATATGCAAAAGGAAATGATTGTCAAAATGTGGCAAAAATCACATTTCTCCTTATTTCTTTTTTAATTGTTCATGACAAGATAATCATGTTGCAGAAACAAGTTATCCTATAGTCTGTCTCAATTTGTAGATTCTTTTTCCTCCCATTTTTTACAAGGATGTAGATTTCATTTTCATGTTGATGGTTTTGGCATGTTATGGAGTGGATCTTGAGAAGTAGTCATGGATAAAGACTCTATCAGAGGTTAATGTTACAATACCACTTCCACCTGGCATCAGAAAAAGTTTAATGGTCTATGACATAAAGAAGAGTTATTTAACGGCAGGGTTGAAAGGATAACCACATTTCTTAGTTGTACGTCATTTATTTGCATTTCTTATTTGTAAGTTATCCATTTGATTTTGAGCTTTATCAGATCAATTATTTCAATAATACAATATGCATGGCTTGTATTTCTCACTCAATGTTAGTTACTTGACATGGTTGATATAAAAATCAATTCTAGGCCAATTTATTTTAAGTCAGAGATTTTAGTGATTAAAAAGACATTCATATTTTGATTGGTTTACTTGGAGCTTCATTTGATTTTTTTTTTGTAAATTCCACGTGGATGTTATTTTTTCAGGGTGAACTCTTTGCACCTGTAAGGTCAAATGAGTCCTAGAACATAGGTATACAACAAGCGCATCTTTGGCCTTTGTTGTGTATCTATTATTCTTTATATCATTATTCTTTATATCATTGATGGATGGTTATTGATTGATGTAAAAGAGAGTATGGGAAGGTCCTACCAATTCTCTTGACAAAACAAAATAAAATGGAGTGGTAGAACTGTGTTTTAAAGGGTGAGCCACAAATCAGTCCTTGAAAAGGTAGAATTTGAGAATAACAAGCTATCTAATATGCATCTAGAGGCACAACAGACCGTGGAAAAAAATGATGGTATTGACAAGACTTCCCTTCAAATAAGCTCTAACTGTTAGACCACTCCCAAATTTCAGTTATCAACAATGGAGATAATGAATCTAGATTTATTTTTATGAATAACGACTTTGGCCATTGTCTTGTTCATTTCCTATGAATGATTTTGATTTTGAAACTCCAACTAGTTTTTTGTTAAACTAATTAAAGCTTTGACGACAAACATATAGTTTTCAAAGATCTTTTCTAAATCTATTTTCTTGATCAAATTTGTCTTTTTACTTTAGGTACTGTAGATTGCTATTGTGTGACATATGCTATGATAAAATTGCCTGGATAAATAGACAGAAGCATTGTGCAACATAATCTTTTATAAATATAAAGAAACAAAATTTCCAAATACAAAGTTTATTAATTAAGAACATCTTTTAGACTTCTTAGCTAAGTTATGATTATATTTCAGTAGGGGATTATGTGTACACTGATATTGTGTTGTCTCTTTGGTTTTTGTTAGGAAACAATGGTTAATAAGGAATATGTTCTTGAGTAGTAGGCACACATCTTATTCTACTATCGCCATGGATCTCCATGGTTTTCAGGCATGGCAACAAAAACATAGATTTTAGTGGGATCTCCAAAGTCTGTGTTGGATGAATTTAATACTAGTGATGATTTTGATTCCTTGTCAGATAAAGAATGTCACAAGTCAAATTCAAATAAACAGAAGCAGCTTAAGAATGAAGGTGAAGTTATTTCTTTCTGTCCAAGTGATTTTTTTTTATTTGTTGGTTGTTGTCATGTTTTGAGTGCAGACTTGTGAAATTCCAAATTGCATGTTTGTTTATGTGAAGGGGATATATATCTATATATAATATATATAATATATATATATATATATATATATATATATATATATATATATATAATATATATATATATATATATATATATATATATATATAATATATATATATATATATATATATCATTCATGGTTTCCGAAGATCCGTGTTACATTTGCACAAAAGCTTAGATATCATTCATATATCTAAACACCAAACAACAACAACATTGAGATTTTTCTTTCACTCAACGTATAACATATTTTGTTTGTCTTCATCAATGCTCTTCTTCCATATGGTATCCACTTATGACATTTCCTTTGCAATATTTGGTGCATTTTCTATTTATAGGTTATAAATGTCTTCGGAGTTTCACTTCTAATTGAGTATTCAACTGAATATATTGATTCTCTTATACATAATTATTTTTCCCTTCACCCACTTCTCATATCTTCGATAACCATTAGGTAGGGACCTGCAGCTTCGATGTTGCTTTGCTTGTTTAGTAAAATATTGATGAGACTTTAATTTATTGAAGGTTCTAGAATTTACAATTTATGAAGTTTCAAATTCTAATTCTTTAAAGGGTGCTAGCTCAATGGAAGAGCACTTGCTTTACAACCAGGAGGTTGGTGGTTCAATTCCATCATGTCTTGACATCCATATGGAATAACGATGATCAAATTTTGGTGAAGGATGCTATTTTGACCATCACCGATGAGCATTGGTGAAATTTTTTGACCCTCACCAAAATATGAAATGGTGACAGTCAAAAAATGCCACCAGATATACAAATCAATAGTGACGATCCTCAAAGGTCCATAACCATAAATCATTGTTGTTGATATAAGATGGTGATGGTCAATGTCCATCATTATAGTCATTATTCGTGACGGACCTTGAATGTCACCACAACACCTATACTTCTGGCAATGCAGATTTTGGTAACAGTCAATGAACATCACCATATATATATGCACGAATAGTGATGGCCCTGAAAGATCCATCACAATAAATCGTTGTTGTTCATATGCAATGGTAACGGTCACTATCTGTCATTATAATCAATATTCATGACGAACCTTGAATGTCACCATGACACCTATACTTTTGGTGATGCCACCTTTGGTGACGTTCAGTTTTTGGTGACAGAGGCTATGGTCCGTCACCATTTCTCATATGAAATGGTGATGGTTGCTATCCATCATTTAAATCATTATTGGTGATGGACTGTGAATTTCAGTACAACACCTATACTTTTGGCGACACCACCTTTAGTGACGTTCAATTTTTGGTGACGGAGGCTATGGTCTGTCACCATTGCTCATATGAAATGGTGACAACCGTTATCCATCATTATAAATCATTATTGGTGACGAAATTTAAATGTCACCACAACACCTATACTTTTGGCGATGCCACCTTTGGTGACATTCAGTTTTTGGTGATGAAGGCTCTTTTGACCATCACCAATGAGCTTATGGTGACATTTTTCACCCCTCACGAATGTCATTTTTTCTTGTAGTGTGTTCATGCTTAGTACTTAGATCTAGTCTATACCCAATTGGGCATGCTCTATGATAAGATACCAAATGCTCTAAGACCTTCAAATATTGTTACTCCTCCATGTGGTAAAGAATCTCATGTTTCCAATCGAATTACAGGTTTTTATAGTTCATAGCTGGTGAGTAAACCATATGGTTTTTCTCTTTCCACTCCTGCACAAAACCCTCCATCTCATCCTCCTCTGGCTTCGAATTCTGAGATAAATGTTGTCTCATCTAAAAAAGGCAAGTCTCAACAACAACTTGGAAGAAAGAAGAAAGGTAAAGGTAAGAAAAATAAAGACTCCTTGCTACATGCTAAATAAACAAATTCTTCTTTTGATGAGAAAAGAAAGCCTTGATACCCAAGTTTGATTTGAAATGAGGATCACTTTACACGTTATTTTCTACATGCGCTAAAGTGAATCAATTCCTTAAATAATCTACCTCTCCTGCTATGCTAATCGACCCATTTCCCAATCAGGAGACCCATATTGTTGCCTGCAATTCCTCTTCCTCTAACAAAATTTTGATGTTTTCCTCCTCAAAGCTGAAATCTAGTGTCATGGTGGCTAGTCGGAATAAGGGTTGTGGTAATGCAAATCCACCAAATGGTCAGACCACTAATTAACTTGCCAGTTCGGTACCACCCTCATCTAATCTTGTTTCACCTCTGATTCCTACAGAATGGACTATCAAGCCTCTGAAGAGTGTTATCCATAAGTCTACTTTCAACCCTCATTTGGGAGTTTCTCAAAATTACAATGTAGTTGAAGATTTGGCTCAGTCTCCTTTGGCTATGTCGACTCTTGAGGTGTTGCAAAACTACCCCACCCAAAAGAATGCCTTGTTGTCAACTATCAGATTAGTGGATCCATTAGAGTCCAACCTAGTGGTTTTCGCTCATGAAGAATATACCCCTCGACTTTTGTCTGAGTTAGATTTTATGATCTAGGCCATTGTCCATGGTAAGAACATTAATCATTATATTGTGGAAAAGGAAGCCTCAACCTCCATCATGTCCTTATCTTGGTGGAAGGAGATTGGTTCACCTCAACTGAGTCAATCAACCACCACATCAAAAGAATTTGATGGAAGGATATACAAACCTTGTGGGATTGTGAATTCCCTCCAAGTGGAATTAGGGGGAAAGTCATCTCCACTGAACTAGAATTTATTGACATGCCTTTGGATTATGATCTTCTACTGGGACATACATGGGTTTATTCTATGGTAGCCATTGTTTCAACTTGCTTCCGCATGATCGCCTTTCCTCATAAAGGTGGGATTGTGGCCATAAATCGACTCACCTTTCTTGCCTTTGATTCTAATGTTACTGGAAGTGTCCCTCTTATAGGGGAAGCCCTAATTTCTTATGAACATGTTGGAGTTGCTTTATTGAAGGATTTATCCCTTATGGGAACCTTTTCACTCCTCCCCCCTCCCCTTCTTAGCTCCTCACCTTCGGTTGCTTATATCAACATGATATCATCATCTATGATCCTAATCAATCCATGGATTGTTCCTAGTGAAACTAGCATCAAACGTTTTGGAGAGTGAATTTCACCTAGACCTATTGAGAAATATTATGAAGCCATCTAGTTCACTTTTGTGTCCCATACTTTGTCTTCGATGAATTGGGTAGATCGATTACTAGATTATGGAACACCCTCTAATCCTTTCTCACGTACATTCTCTACCAAAGAAAGCATCATGGAGATCATGATGTTAGATGCCACACTATGGGACGAACATCATCACCGTTCCTTCTTCCCAGATACCATTGAAGATAATATTAGTGGTGTGTACCTACCTAATTCTATCAAACCCCTTACAAATTTCATTTCCATTCATGAGATCAACTCTGAAAAGAACCTTTTGAATATCGAAGAAACCCTTTCTCTTGATATTTTGATTATACTAGGAATAGTCGAAAATATATACATCAGACCATATTGTTCTTCATCTGAAGTCAAGATTTATCAAGCCCTTTTCTGTAAGTTCAGAGATGTATTTACCTAGACATATGAGGAAATTCAAGGTATCGACCCAAATATTGTAGTGCATGAAATCAAGATGTAGCTTAATGCCAAACCCGTCAAAAAATGCCTTCATTTGATCCATCCTAAGAAGGATACTAGCATAAGAGCTGAAATCAAGAAGATTCCTTGGGATAGTTTCATATATCCCGTTCCTTTAATTGATTGGGTACCAAATGTTGTCCTTGTCATGAACAAATAGGGCATGATCTGAGTATGTGTCGGTTATTGGGATGTAAATTGAGGTTATCCAACGGACAACTACTTGACCCCATTTATGGACCAGATTGCTCATGACTACGCTGGATGTGAGATTTATTCATTTATGGATGGATTCTCGCACTAGAGTGAAATCAACATTCTCCCAGCAGACCAACATAAAGCCACATTTATTTGTCCATGGGGTATTTTTGCTTATAGAAAGCTTCCTTTTAGTTTAAAGAATGCAGGGGCCATGTTTCAATGTGCGATGGACTATGCTTTCGATGATATCACGCACATTGTGCAACCCTATTTGGATGATCTCCTTGCTCACTCCAAGTGTTGGGCTGATCATCCCAAACATTTATGGGCCATATTCCTCCATTGTAGACATTACAACATTCGACTCAACCCGCAAAAATGTGTGTTTTGTGTCGGTTCTAGTCAACTCCTTAGTTTCGTAGTTTCAAAACGAGGAATTTGTATTAATATTTTAAATGTCTAGGGAATCATTTATTTTCCTATAGCTTCCACTCTTTTTTAGTTACAAATACTCCAAGGGACAAACAACTTTCTAAGGAGGTTCATCCCTAACTACGTTGAACTGACTGAAGGTTTTACTCACTTACTGAAAAAGGGGATTCCCTTTTATTGGGATGATGATGCACAAAAAGTATTTGATGCCTTGAAAGATGTACTAGTTCAAACATCTATTTTATATCCTCCTGACTATTAGTGTGATTATTTCATGTACCTTGCTTCCACCACCTCTACTATAGCTATGGTATTGGTCCAAGAAGACAATATGGGGACTGAGCATCCCATTTATTATCTAAGTGGGAACCTCAATGATATTGAGATCCGATATACTCATGTGGAAATGTTAGCTTTAGAGGCCATTTAATTTGTCCATATATTTCACCATTACATCTTGCTTCACAAAAATACGATCATTTCGGATTGCAGCCCTATGACATACATTTTTTCACGTCAATTGATGAGGGAAAATAATCTAAGTGGATCATTATTCTCCAAGAGTTCTACCTGGAATTCATTAACTCCACATCGAATAAAGTCTTAGCTTTTCCGAGCTAATATGTGATCTCCCTTCCCTTGATGCTGAATCTAAATCTGAAGATTCCATCCTAGATGAGTCATTGTTCCTCACCTCATCATCTGACCCACTGTATGGATATTTCTCATCTATCTCCAGACCTAGACTTTCCATCCTAATACCTCTCACTTAGAGCAGTGACGTATTTGGTACCAATCTCGAAACCATGTGATTATCAATGACACTATTTATCATCGAGGTATCAATGCAATTTTATGGAGGTGCCTCACTCTTGAGGAGGTCGAGAAAGTCTTGAATGAATGCCACTTAGGGGCATGCGGTGGACACTTATCTAGTTATGCTACTACACAAAAAATATTATATGCTGATTAATTTTGGCCGAATATTTTCCATGACTGTATCCTTGCAGTCCATAAATGTCATGTGTTCCAGATATATGATAAAAAATTCCATGCTCCACCTGCTCCTTTGCATCCCATTTTCGTTGTTGGTCCCTTTGCGAAATGGGGCATCAATTTTAAAACATGTAACCCTCACTCGGCAGGAGGGTATGGCTAAATCATTGTCTTGTTGACTACTTTACTAAGTGGGCTGAAGCGATGCCTACATTCAATAATACCAAAGAAACAACTACATACTATTTCTTCAACCACATGATTTCTTGGTTTAGTGTTCTACAAGAAATTGTAATGGATCATGTGAATCAATTTCGGAATCATATGATGACTGAATTAGCTTCCAAATTGGGACATTCCCATGAAAATTCCACTCCCTATTATCCTCAGGCTAATGGAAAAGTTGAGGTGATTAGAAAAGTCCTTAAGAATATGCTTCAACATATGATATAGGTCCAACAATCAGACTGGCACTTTCTTCACTTTGATACCTTGTGGGCATATTGAAACTCAGTTAGGACTACTACTGGATTCACACCCTTGCATTTAGTGTATGGTCTGGAAGCGATACTCTGCATCAAATGCAAAATTCCATCGCTAAAACTAGCTATCAAACTTCTTCCTGCTACTTCTACAGAGGAGGAGTGTCTGCTACATATAACTCATTTCGATGAAACTTGGCGTAGTACCACATTAGCCAATGAAGGCCATAAAAGATGCATCGAAGTGCAATATGAAATAATTTTCAAGCCTAGAATCTTCTCGAAAGGAGATCTGGTTGTCTTATATGACCAGGAGGCTAACAAATTAGGTCAAGGGAAGTTCTAGCCTATGTGGTTTGGCCCATACATTTTCAAATGATTCCTTGCAAAAGGGGCCTATGAGTTAGTAGATATTGATGGAGTTCCATTGGCACAACCTAGAAATGGGATGTATCTCAAGAAATACTATGCTTGATCCCATGCACGATACACTATGTACATACTATCTATAGGGGTGTTTAGTGTGTTTTTGAGAGTTTCCAATTGGTTCTGTTGATTCTGTTTACTTTTATACTGTAGATGTCAACCTCTCTCAAGCTGTATAATGGTCATGCTAACAGTGCTAGCCGTAGTACTCAAAACCTATCCTTTGCAGCATGGGATATCTTTGCTTTGAATGGTGAGCTAGTGAGTATGAAAGGGATTTTCATTAGCTACTCGAATAACAACATTGCTGAGTATAGCATAGTAATTGAACTACTTTATGATGTTATTTCACATGGTATCCGCCATATAGTCATTAGGCTTGACTCATAGTTCATAGTACTACAACTCGTGAACATCTATTCAGTGAAAAATCCCACCATCCTTCGCATGGTTTTGAGAGGACATCTTCTAGAAATAATTTTTTATTTCATAAAATATGATCATATTTCTAAGAATCTGAACAAATTATCAGATGCCCTACCTAATTTTGTTTAAGATCGAAATTTGCAAAGAATGTAAATAACTTTCAATTCACATCACATCATATTGAAAGTAGAATAGGAACTAGGAAACACTAAAAATATCTATATATATTAATTTTGGTTTTACAAAATGTGTGCCTTGAGACACATATGGTTAAAATGTCCAGATAAAAACTACATGCAAAACATCCAAGTAGAAAAATCAGCAGTGCTTATGATAATTTGGAATTGCACAAGCTATTCTCGTAGTCATCAACCAATACAACAAGGCACTCTGATTATGTGTCGTTGAAGTCACAATGGAAGTTGATTGACCAAGGTCTCATCAATCTCGTGTGTCATTCCCTTCATGTGGCACTCTACCTTCGATAGGATATCTTCTACATCTGGATCTTGTAGCGCATCCTATCATACTACAACAACTTGTACTAGTCTCTCTACCTCCTCCTGTGCTTGTCACTCTAGGAGATGGAGATATGAAGCACCTACTGGTAGAATGGCTCCAATGTCTTCATGAAAATATCAAATAGTTTAGTCTCAAGAACATAAAAAAACACAAAAAAAAAATCGTAAAACTTTAAAAAACTTAATGGTCGAATCATCTTACGTAAAGCATCGCATTACTCACCCTTAGGAAGCTCAATATTGAGATAATCACATAAATCCATCCTTGTGTAAGGATAATCACCAATAATGATGAACTACCTACGTAGCTACCCAAAGAAGGCTGGTGGAAAGTTGATTGTTGATGTGCCTGCATTTCAGCTCATATGGTCTATCCACCTCCTCATCCATGGGGTCCTCAGATTTATGGGCTCAAGTATAATTTGTTGATCAAGTTGTAGTAGTGGCACCTTCTCTATAGAAAAAGGGACTAAGATCACTCCATAGACAAAGTTCTTTAACTTTCACTTCTTTTCTTTAGTAAGTTGTTCCTTCAAATTGACCAAGACACCCTCACTCTAGTTGAATACTTTCGGCTCTAGACACTCCATCCCATACTGCATGTATGATTTTTCTTGGTACATGTAGTGTTGATATTCTTGCCAATCTTGTGATAATGAACAAGATCATTCTCATAGGTAATTGGGTTACATCCTTTATGCTAATCTTCCCATCCTTAGTAGGAAGGGCTTGAGGTCTGCAATAGGTAGCGATATAGTGTTTCACCGTCTCACCACCACTTCTTCCACCTAGAAGAGGGATGGGGGCACCTTGCTTTGATAATATTGTTAGAAAGTAAATATCCTCTACCTGTATCTTGAGTATATTCTACCCAAACCTAAACTCCTATGCCTGAATATCTAATGAACACACAAGGTATTTTAACAACTCCATTTGTTGCCTCATACCAAGTAGCCAGAATAATCTCAATAAACCACTTTTATTAAGCACTTGGATGGTAGAAGGGTCATTTTCCACATTTAAATATTTTTCCTAATGTTCTCTTTCTTGCTAGATGAATGACATTTTGTATTGATGGTGTTATCACTCGTCCGGATCTCCAAGGCAGAGGAAGAGTCTAGCTGAGGTAATGACAAACCAATATTTTAGCTTGGGAGGGCTCTCTCCAAGGGATCACAGCCAAGAGGGTAGGATAGATTAGGTTTTTAGGCTAGATTTAAAGTGCAGAGGGTTGTTTGATTTGATTTTAGTTGGGTTATTAGAAACGGATTAGGTCAAAAGACTAGGTCAGGGAAAATGAGGGTATGGTTGCAGACATCTGATGGAGTAAGGTAGGTAGGAACTCAAACCCTTTAAGGTTATTATATGATATTGATAAGACTAGTGAGGTGATAGAAAGAGAAATACAAGCAAGTATTCTTTCTAAACTAAAGAAACTTGACAAACTATGTAGATTTCCCCAAAACGTAGCATATAAAATGTATTTTGCTTATCAACTTGAAAGTAAACATATCATAGAAGTGAAATGCAATATGGGAGTAAAAAACATTCAAACATATGCAACATAAGAAGAAACTAAGTCTAAATTCCATAACACAGGTATTCCACCAAAATAGTTGTAACTCATTCATTAAATTCTTCCAAATACTGATTACACTAGTGTCTCTGATCAATAGCCAAACATCCAACTGATTCCAACCTATAAAATGACTAAGAAAATACATAATATAGGCCTAAAAACAACTCATCCTAGGCTCAGGGGTCAAATCCGTTAGAGGAGTAGTTGCAAGAAAGGCTGAACTGATAGCTGGAGGGTAGGGTGGTCAAATTGACTCATCCCTCACTCTAGTAAACTGATTCATTACATGCCACATAGGTCATTGAACTGATGTATATACCCTAGATAAAAGTAAAAACATAATAATTACATCATCTATATCAATTAGATGAGAAAAACTTGAAATTCCCATAGGTAAAAGTCAACTTGGAGTGAAACAGTGAAAATAGCAGAAGATTGTCAAACGCGCAGCGCCAATGTCAAACACGCAACGACCTCTTCAAGATGACTTTTGACTGCCTTCTTGATGTTAAAATCTAGCCCAAGATAGCTCATTCGAAATATTATCCTGTCTAGTTTCTAAAACTACCCTTTTTTTCAAAATGGGCTTAATTTTCCCCTCCAAAACTACAATCTCCCAAGACTACTGAAACCTGCTGCGACAAGGCCAAAAAAGAGGTAGAAAGGTGATTTTTTGGTAATTTTTTACCCTTTTGGCTAGCTAGTTTTGCTCCAAATGCTTAGAAAAAGTATACGGTGCATGTCCTCATCATTATTAATCCAAAAATGTTGACCATTTTCTCATTAGATTCTCCAAAAAAGAGCACAACGTCCAAGGTGCTGCGCGTTTCACCATGCTGACTCTGCCAAAATTTCTCAAAAAACACAACGAAACGTATCTTACCAAATTTGTTCAAAAAAGGTCAAAATTGGTGGGCTGAAAACTAGCTATATGTTTGAGGCATGGAGTAATGCCTCGACAAGGATATCCAACTTCTTTTTCTCCTCTTTCTTGGTCAAGGCCTCAATTTTTACATGAGCTCTTTTGAGCTTGGCCCTTGCAATTTTGTCTCTCATGGCATATTACTTTTCCATCCTTCTTTGAATATAATTTTCCTTCTTGGCCTTATCTAGGAGGTTCTCTAGATGACCATTCACCCTCTCATGCCAATGTTCTCGGTTTTCATTTACCATCTTGGCAAATTTCTCATTCAAGGTGAGCTCATTGTCTAGTTCTGCCTCCCTTTTTCTTTCTTGCTCCAAAGCTCTCTTTAGGCCTCTATTCCTTGGCATTCTTATTGGAACCTATTCATCAAGTGGCTCACCATACTTCCCATATGCCTCATCAAATAAGGCCTTTGCCTTTTCAGCCTCTCTCTTTGCCTTTCTGAGCTGAATCTCCATGAGCTCATGTTTGACCTCAAACTGCTTGTTTTCCTACTTATAGTAGGAAATGATCCATTTGGCCATTTGCAAGTTGAATTCAAGCTCACCTATGAGTGCATTCTTCTCCTTGATGAAAATAGCTATGCTTTCACTGTCATCATGCTCATCTGAGTCAACTAACTGAAAATCATGCTCTATCGCATGGAGGTCTTCCTCCTGTTGCTAGATCTCTGCCTCTCAACTTTTTCCTTACCCTTTTGTACCTATTTTGTTGATGAAGAAGGAAAGACCCATCCCAAAATTAGTGGGGAAAAAACTTGCCTATTCCCTCTCTGATAGGTATGTTCCAAGGTACCTAAACCAACCCTTTTGGGCTTGCTTCTCTCACCTCGCTCAATATGCTCTGGTCCGGTGCCTTCATCTCTGCTAGGTGAATGAATAGGCTCATGAAATGGTGATGATGGAGGTAATGGTGTGGCTGACTCATCAGATGAAGATGAATGATGTATGGACTGAGGTGGAGGAATGTAGGTGGATGGATGAGAGGATGAAGGTGCCTCTTGGCCATGCTGAATATGTGAGACTGTGAAAATATCATTGGATATGAAAGTGTCCCTTGTAATGTTAAGCTGATCAAGGTGATGTAGGACTATCATATTGATGAGAGAATGGTGAAATATGTTATGCATTTGATTATCATGATCTTTCCTTTGGGCAATGTATGACATTTTGTCGATATCGCAGTAAAGATAGTAGGACAGATTGAGCATTCTGACTCTTGTAAAATGCATGAGTAACCAAATATGATATGAATAGAGCCTAGATAACCTTCCCTCATATGTGAAATACTTCATGATGATTGTCACCATGGGAACATGTCTATCTGGCAGGTAAGAGAAAGGGAAAATCCTCCTTCTTTCATTCTTGTGGCTAGGTTTAAGATATGACTCATAGTAGCAATAATCCAATTCTCCCTGTTTAAACCATTTTTCCTCAACATTTTGGATCCCAGTAGTAGCTAATATGATACTAGAAGATATAGTAAAGGTGACACCAGCAAGGGTTGCTTGGTTGTCATGGAGGTTGATGATGAATTGTCTGGACAATTCAGAGTGATGTTGGGTCCTTTCCACCTTCTCACAAAACTCAAAACGACCCATATGTTTGAAGCTTGTGATAGTGATGCGAGATGCCATGAGCTCTATAGTGTTGGCTGGCTCATATATGATGATTCTCCCTCCTTTCTTATATTTGCTCCTCTGTTGTTTTTCTTCCTCACTCTAACTTTTGTGTTCTTCTTCTGCCATGATTTGTTGTTGTCAAAACCCTAGGGAAATGGTAGAATGGATTGTGGGTATGGGAAATGTGGAATGATGTGAGGAGAGATGATGAGGATGACATGGGGATGTGTGGAATGAGGGAGGTGATAGAGGATAGTTGTTAAGTGAGGGGGAATGGTAATGAAATCTAGGAAATGTGTTTTGAGATGGTGGGAATGTATTACTAGGGTTTGACCTTAGGAATAACAACAAACAACTTAAACCCTATGTAGGTGAATAATGGAGGGAAGGAATGAGTAAATTTGCCACCAACCTAATTTTCTAAAGCATATGATGACCAAATTGGAAACTTGGTGATGATGGAGGGTTTCTAGCATGTTTTGGCTCCTTCCAGGTGAACGCACAGCGACCTCGGCAAAGGCGCAGTGACCCAAGAAAACACGCCCTTCAGCTATAGGAGTGCAACGCCATTGTAAATAACACTAGAATCTCTAGAAAACAAGTAGCGATCCAGTAAAACCCGTAGTGACCCTGCTAAACGCGTCCTCTTGCTCTGTTTTGCCCAATTTCACCTTAAAATCAACAAATTTCTTTTTCTGAGGAGTTTTGAGAGTGCTAGAGTGCAAATGAGGCTTCATGGGTGTGTTTGATAGCCTTTATACTTGGATGAAATATAATTATGAGTTGCACACCCTCTTTCTAATGTTTCTTGTCATTTTCAAATTTTCATATTAACGATTTTTGACTTTTTTTCTCTTGACACGTGGATGATGCTTTGGCAATCCTGATTTTGACTTTTGCTTTGGGATGCTTTTGGTAATGGACTTGAGTATGAAGCTAAAAAGTAACT
Organism: Pinus taeda; assembly: GCA_000404065.3. Lineage (NCBI taxonomy): Eukaryota > Viridiplantae > Streptophyta > Pinopsida > Pinales > Pinaceae > Pinus > Pinus taeda. The sequence continues at coordinate 210,262 of APFE031313604.1, forward strand.
TATTACATATAATAGACATAAAATTACATAAACAAAAATAAAATTATTACAAAAATAAAGATATTATTTGCTTGACTCTCATATTTTGCTGACCTTATGCAGTGAGACGGCGATTTATTGGACCTTGGGAAAAAAAACCTAGGTGACCTAATGGAACCTCAAATGACTTAATTTTAGGTGGATTTGACTAATATAAAATATGATGAAATGAGCCTTCATGTTCAATGGAAACCCAGAAGACACATGAAGGAGGGCCAGCAAATACAAACTTTTGAGAGGGGAAAGTGATTTTGGATTTTGGGCTACCATCAGTGAACAAATTTTTTCATGATGACCTAAGTGGAATGCAAAAAATTTCAAATGAGACTCTAATATGATATAAATGATAGATTTTGATCACTGGTGGTAGTACACAAATATTGAGACGCAAATATTGACTCTAAAAGATGGGTACTTGAAACATCAAAAAGGGATGCATTAGGCTCTTTCCCATGCAAAAAAACTTGACAAAATTTGAGGCAAAACTAAGAAACAACTTAGGAAAATGCACCCAATGCACCCCAACAATGTCTATGAGAGTGGTGCACCTCTACCTATAGTGTGTCCCTTCCTAGGTGCAATGCATATTTCAACACTAGGGGGTGCGTTGGTCCCAACGCATTTTTTATGAACCTATGGGCCTCAAAACCTAAAAATTGTTGTATGAAACTATAGAATTGGACCATATAAATATAGAGAAAGGTTTTTGTTCCTACTTGGAAGTGATAACACTTGGAATGGTTCCTGTTACACAAAAATGTCATCACCTTGATTATTTGCAGTTGGTGTAGGTCTATCACCACCTATACCAGCTTCCTAAGCAAGTCTCAAACCTCAGCTCTTCAAAACAATCTTTAGAAATGAGAGAAAGACATCAAGAAAGCAATGTAACTCTGGTTCCGCACATTCTCTCACTTTTGCTTTCGGGCCTGCACCTTCTGTTCAGAATATCTACGTACTTATACACTCTGTATGTAAAGGGGAGGGTGCGTACCCCTGTAAAAGTCAAAAGGCACAATCTTTATCTTAAGAAACTCATCTTGGATTAATTCTAGAGTTTTCTAGAAGCATTTGTTACGTGGATTGTTCACTCCAAGTGGTTCATGCATCCCATGAGAGGAGGAACTAATCCCTTGTTGAGAGGAGCTATCCCTTTGAAGGAGGACTCTATCCCTTTGAAGGAGGAGCTAGCAACTTATCTCCATTGCACTATAAATTGAGGCATTGGGTCAGTGGCTGGAGAAGTTAGAAGCTGAACTTTTGAGGGTAAATGCTAGTGAAATCAAGACTTCCTATTTGAGCTTAAGAAGAGAGATTACATACCTTTTTGGCTTCATTAGGGAGTGAGTGAAGCTTGTCAAAGTAGAGGAGACTTCTTGTTGGACCCTGGGAGGAGTTTGTACAACGTTAAGGCAAAGGTTGTAAGGTTCTTCTCCTTTTGAATTAATACAATCAAGCTCATTTTTCTCAACAAGTATCTCATGTTATTTGTTTCATGGACTCCTTGACTTTCATGTTAAATATGTTTTATAATACTGGATATTCAAGTGCTATTTAATCGTTTACTTTGTTTGTGCTTGCAGGTTTGCAATAAAGGAACTTACTTGGATCAAAGGAGCGAAGGCATCTCCAAACTTGCGTTGGACATGAGGTAGGCCTTAAAACACACTTGTTTGCCATTACTTATAAAGCACATTTAGAGAAAGATAGTGTCTGGTTGGTTTGTTTGTCATTAGGTCTTCATTAGATTCTAGGAAGTTCTATCTTATCCGCAAGATCAACTCATTCCGCGTGACAATATGCCAAAAAGATGCTTTACTGACAGTATTCTAGCTGAAAAATGATGTGATTGATCAAAAAATAATTTCTCATGCATTAAGGTTCAAAATAGGGAAAAAAACAATTAAGGAAATAACTTCTCTGATAAAAAGAAAGAATAAGAAAAGGGTATTATAGTAATAATTGATGATAAGATATAACTTCAATACCATAAGCAGAGCCTCTACTGCCAGTAGGCATCCATAGCCTCGGCAGGGGTTCTTTTTAACCCATATGAGCCAGGATCCTCAATTTATAAATGGAGAGTTCCAATGCTATTCTACAGAAGAGATTAGTGTGCTGGCGTAGTAACCAGATAACCACTGCCATTCATTGGGATGTAGCAAAAGTGATCAAGTTGGCTCCTGATGAGACCTCCTGTTCCAAGGATAATTTGGTTATCCAATGGATCATAACCCTGGTGTGGTGGTCATAATGGGAATGTCACTTTGTTATAGCCTTATGAAGATGGTAGGTTGGCTCGTGATGAGACCCCCTATCCTCAATCTGTGAACAGAATTTTGTTGTTATTATACATTTTTATGATAAAAAGAGGGAGGCTCAGTACTCCTTAAGAGCAGGGATGGTGGAAGAAGTTGAATATGTCAATAAAAAAAAATATACCCATAATCTTATTTATTACAGACAAAGAAGATTATAACCAGGGAGGATGGAACCAGCATGGTATTAAGATGATCAATCAGTATCATGCAGAGCAGAAAACAATGCAGTAAAGTAATATATAAATAATTGTGTCCCTTTTGAAAATAAGCTATCATCAAGGAGTTGTCCTGTTAAAGATCATAACGTGAATGATATTAACTTGCTTCAATAGAATCCATAATTCTCGTTCTCATAAAAATAGTGTACTTCATGCCATGAAAGAAAATAAGTAAAATGTGGTTGAGATGAACTAGGAATAATCCCATAAAAGGAAGGAAGGGTTGCTCTCGAAAATAATTCCAAAGTGTTGCTTCTTTGAAGGAACAACAAAAACACTCAAAAAGAAAGTGGTGTTCTGTGGAGGGAACAATAAAGAAAATGCATACCGAAAAAGCAAAAATACACACAAAAAGGTGTTGTTCCCTGTAGGGAACAGAAAAAAAAATGCATGTCAAAAAGTGTTGTTCCTTAAGAGGAACAACAAAAAATGCGAAAATGTTGTTCTTTTGAAAAGGAACAGCAAAAAAAGTGAAAGTGCAGAAGTGTTGTTCCATTTTGAAAAGGAACAGCAAAAAGTGAAAGTGCAGAAGCATTGTTCCATTTCAAAAAGGAACAACAAAACATGAAAGTGCATAAGTGTTGTTCCATTTCGAAACGGAACAACAAAACGTGAAAGTGCAGAAGTGCTATTCCATTTCGAAAAGGAATAGCAAAACGCGCTATTCTATTTCGAAAAGGAACAACAAAATGGGCAATCATAAAATGAAAACATAAAAAAAAAACAAATTAGCTGTTCACAACATTGATGCTGAAGATATGTTACAATTTGAATAAAGCAACACCTGAAACACAAAATAATAAGAGAAATTAGAAAAGAAACAACATTTTATTTAAAAACAATATGTAAATTAAGTTACAACAGCTATGATATTATGTAAAAAAAATGATCTTTTTGAAAAATGTTTTGGCGGTAGTGATAAGACATGAATCTTCAAATGGAAATAAATTCTTCATTTCTTCTATTATGAATCCATTGGGTAATGACTTGGATGAAATTCATTTGTTTCATTAAAATTTCTTTCAAGAATCACTTGTCCATCAATTGACCCTCTTTTTCTCTTAGGACCTGCAAAAAACGAGTGTCTATCTGCAATAAAACATTAAATCATGGAGAAAGAGAGGTGATAGGGCTCCCCTAATCCAAGAATTATGAAAAAAAATAACAAGTAGTTACTCTGTATAACAAATCCATTGAGAGAATAACAAAGTAAAATTTATTTGTCACCTGCGGGAGAGCAGTGGTCGACCATACTAACCAGCAGTGTTTTAATCACAACTTCGTTGTTTTTCGTCCAAATTGAGTGATTCCAAAGCCAAATGAGAGATAATTCAAATTTTTATCTCCCGTAGCAACAGGGTTTAGAAATTCAATGATATGATATGTCAATTTTAGTTAGAACAACGTGCATAACAGAGTCATTTTTTATTACCCAACTCAGACCAACAGTTAATGTTTTAAGCATAGATTTTTCGTTTGATGTCAAATTCGAATGATTCAAATTGGAAATGACATTAGATTCATTTATTTATCTCCAATAGAAACAGGTTTTGAATACAAGAAGAATTGATATGTGAAATACTGTAAGGAACAACCGGAAAAAAAGAGTTTTAAGAGTGTTGATTTACAATAGACAATCAGTATTTTGATCATAACGTCCCCATACAATATCGCAAATGAATGATTCCAATTGCATTGTAAACTAGATTCATAGGGGAATCTACCATAGTAACAGTTTTTAAAAATTCAAACATTTAGGCCTCCAAAAACGGACAATCCCAACTCTATTCCTGAGTTGCCCGCTAGACACCCTGTCAATGTTTTGGTTCTAACTTTTTCGTTTCAAATCCAAATTGAGTGGTTCAAATTGGATTAGAAAGTATAAATCAAGGGATACCTATGGTAGAAATAGGTTTTTAAAAATAATCACTTTTGGTCCCTCAAAACATGACTGTCCCGACTGTTTTTCCAAAAATCTCATCAAGCCCGCAAGCCAAAAAATGATATTCAAGCATTTTTCATATTGATGATAAAAATGAATATAAGTGTTTGTAAAATTGTTATTTCTATTATAAATCATCTACATACAAAAATTAATGGAAACATTTATCATCGATGTTGATTTCGATAGCGTGTTGCAACAAAAGAAACAACTAGTTTTACAAAAATAAAAAAATGTGTTTGTTTTATTTCTTTATTTATTTTATTTTCTCCACTATCCTACTCTTGTTTGAGAATCGAATATGTTTATGTATAAAATTATTTTCAGTGAAGCCATTTTTGAAATAAGGCTTCATGTGTGCACATACCCAAATTTGAAAAATGCATGTTAATGGATATTAGGGTATGAGAAGCCAACTTCCCTTGAAAAAATGGTATCAAAAATTGTTGAAGCATGGAACAATGTTGCGAACAAGTGATGGAGTGAAACCAATCTTCAATATCTCCTTTACTTTCTTGATTTCCCATAGCCATCATATCATGAATTTCTTGAGCTTTTAAAATAGCTTTTTGATACATACTATAAGAAACCTCATTTTCTTCCATAGCTTCTACAATTTTTGAATTTGAAACATTCTGAATCTCATTGTAAGTTTTCTCTAATGGCACATGTGAGATAGAATAGGTGGGAAGGGTGGGTAAATTTGGCAGTTCAAAATTGTAAGCATGTTGTACTGGTTTATTATGGTGAGGGTGTGGAATTAGTTGAGTAGGAAAATGTGTAAGGAATGGAGCATTTTGATGATGTGGTTGATTGGGTTGTGTGAATGGTTTTGATGGGCAAGCAAGGTGTTTTGCAAGAGTTGATGAAGAATATGGAGAATGTGTTTGTGCTACAAGATGAGGGAGAGTAGTCATGTAATCATAAGGTGAACCATGCCAAGCTTGTAGATAATATTGGTGGGGTTATATTGAAATTGGCATGGCTTCCCTAACACATTACTATTTCATAATGGATTATGAAAGTACGAAAATGGAGAAAAAGTGGTTTGAACCATAGTTGTAGGCCTTGTTGCAGCTTTCCCATCTCTTTCATATGCCACTTCCATCCTAGATAAGGAAGAGTAAGTATCTATGGGATGCTCCTTTCAGTCATGAGGGCAAAACACTTCATCGAATTCTTCATTTTTATGAACCTGCAAAACATCCAATTTTTCATTTAGAAAGATAATAAGATCAACTTTAAAATTTTCAAATAAAACATTGCTTTCAGCTCTTAGGTCTCCTATTCTTGTAGCAGATTTGGAAAAGAAGGAACAAGCATCTCTAGAATTCTTACCAGCCTTAGAGATTCCTCTTGAATACCTTATGCACAACTCACAAACATCATCATATGATATTTGAAAAACATCACCTTTTCCTATCAGATTTAAGAGTTCTAAAAATTCATCTTTGATCCCTTTAAGAATGAGTGTTTTTAAGATCTATTTTTGCAAATGCTTATGCTTTGATTTTTGAAGGTTATATTGAAATTGATCTACATAGTCCTCCAAACTTTCATCTTCCCCTTGTATCATACCGAAAATATCTTCATTAGATTTGCAATAGTCTTGGTACTTCTTCAAGAATATGTTCTTCATGTCCTCCCATGATTGGATGCAATTTCCACCTAGGCTCATGAACCATCGGAGAGCTGCTCCTTTTAGAGTAAGAGGAAACACTTTCAATCTTTGATCATTAGTACAATAATCATATCCTCTACAAAGTATTTCGAACTCAAATAATAATGTATCTAGATCTTCATTTGCTAAACCATGAAAATTTGGTAAAGATGGGGGAATTATGTGCATTTGTGTCACTCCTCCTAGATCTTTGATAGGAAATTCAAAAGTAGAAACGTAAGCCATTTCTTACCATAGTAGAAGGTGTTCTTCATGTGTTTATTCAGGGCTCCTTCTTCAAATGTTCCTGTCAATTAGTTAGTAAAATGGGTGGTGCTTACATCACCACTTGAGGGAAATCATGAGATTTGTTTTTCAAAATTTCTAATTTTTTTTCTAGTCATCCACACAAAAATTCAAACATCTATTTCTACTCTAGGTTCTTTAACAGTTTTGTTGGAAAGCGGGTGGGGGAGCAGGGCTTTTACATGCTCCTATACAGAGGTTATTACGTTCCGTTTTTAATACCCAATTCTTTCCTAACAAGCACTCATCAGATACACACTACTCTTTAAAAATAGCTACACTCTCCCCGACAACGGCACCAAAATGTCGAGCGATAAAAAGGTGTATTTTTAACTCCTAATTACCTCACATTAATTGTCAACCCAAGGACGACTTTTTATTTCAAGAGTGTACTCAGTCTGAGGCGGCTATTTATTCAAGATTAATGTTATGAAAGATGTAGTACAGTGCTCAAAATACAAAAGTAAACAGATGCTTGTTTACAACTAACTACTTCAAAAGGTTAAACCTCACATTCAAAAAACTAAGAAATTTATCAGTCAAGGGTCCAGTAATAATAACTCATCCCTTTGGAAACTGATGTAACCAAAAGTAATCAAGGAACAAATCATCAATCTGGGGACTAGATAGCAAATGCCAATGCCCACTACAGTTTCAGATCATTCTGCACATCAAAGAAATCAATAACGCAAATAACAGAAAATGGAACAACAAATATGAAATGGAACAACAGCTAAGATATGGAACAACAAATATGAAATGGAACAACAACTAAGAAATGGAACAACAAATCGGGAACTATAATGGCAATTAAATTTAAGAAACATCAACGCCTTAGTCTACAAAATCAAATGCAGTCAATCATATCCTACGGAAATCAAATGGAAATCCTTCACTCTTAAGGACGGATTGAACAACACACCGAAATGGAACAACACTGATTAATGATGAATTATAGAACAGCGCTTGAAAACCATATATACACACAGCACACTTTAATGGTAATCTAAGTCTGATACCGCAAGTATTAATCCTGGTTAGAAAGGGTAACGATTACAATTCATAATGGAACCACAATGTCAATTGAACATCATGAAGTATAAACCATAGAAAAATACAGTAATATCAGCTTAAGAAGGTTACAGCTTAATTACTCTACAATTAAACATCAATAGTGTTATGTAGAGAACAACAATGTTACATTAACGACTTTAAAGGAATAGTAATATGTTAGAATGCACATTACAACTTTCTTGTTGTAGAGAACGATATATGAAATATAACAGAGCTGCAATATAAGTTAACAAAACACACCAGATTACCGATTCAAGCTAATAATACAAACCACGCATAAACCAAAAAGATAATATACAGCAGCAGCACAATCCACCAGAGGTTGGGCCCTTAGCCGCCAGTGGATGCTGCTGGGCTACTTCAAACGAGAGGAATGAACAACAACTCCCAAATCAGGTATTAATCATTAAATGGTAAAATCATTACAACAACTGAAGCTTTGAGACTTACAGCATGAATCAATCCTTTCTTCCTCCTATCCTATCATGAATTCTTAATTCTAAATCTCTAATTCTAAATCCTCAATTCTCCATTCTCTTAGCCATCCCCATCTCTGATCTCTGTTTTCATTTAAATAGAGAGAGATCAGAGAGTAGTTACAATAGAGATAATTACAACATGATTCTATTACAAAATTAGATTATTTCCAACCAATTGATCAACAAGAAGATACATTTCTATCCATCTCTCAACAAGAGCAAGACGAATGTGGCTTTGCAGCTGAGATTTGGAGGACGGCCGCAACAACAAATCTGAGAAAAGCGTGCTCAAAGAACCCTGCATTTCTCTCAGTACTAGTCAAATTTGGGAAAACAGTTCTTCACTAAAGTTAATTGCGTCCATTCTGGACAAAACTCATGTTCTGGATTTTCCATATTCGTCTTCATTTCCTCAGCATTGCAACCGAAAAACTGTCACTTATTATTCTAGCGAATTTCTGAGTTGGCACATTTAATGGTCAAATCTTCAATCTAGAAATTATCTTGGAGGTTAAAAATGGTAAATAATGTTACAACTAATTTATTGAAACTAACATTGATAAAATCATGCATAATCATCAATTTATTAGAAATAAAGGAGAAGAAATAATATTTTTACATAAGAGCATAAATCATCGTAAAATAGAATTATATGATAAATTATGACAAATGACGTGATGAAGAATGGTAGAAATGGGTGGAATAAGCATTCACAAGTGATAATAATAATGGCATATGAACGGCCCAACAACCATTATATGGATTCAAACCAGTTCTTGTATATACAAACATATAATAATGGCTGCACATCGAGACTCTATCTCTCTGGCGTGATCTTCTGATTACAATGGCCCCCTCAGTACAACCTTTGCCCGTAGGCTTAAATCCCACTCTCAATGGCTGGCTGGCTAGCTAACTGGCTAACTCACCCTCCAAACTCTATCTTATTTTTCTTTTCAATACATTAGAAATAGTTTCCTTACAGTTGCTCAATAGTTTCTTTAAACTAATTCCTAACTAATCCTAATCCTCTCATGTTCTCCTACATTCAAGAACATTTACAAATATGTCTCACAATATCTTATTCTCATTAAAATCATTCAAAGGCCTAAATATTTACATTAATTCTTACTCAGGAACCTATTTTCTTGAAAACACAAGACCCCCTATGTCTACTAAATTACATTGATTTTCTTGGGTTGAATGCTCCTGCATTAGACTCCCAAGCTTGAAAACATTCATGATCTCCTAATCATGTGTTCCCATATGGTATTAAGAAACCTCCAGGGTCCCAAACTTTAGTTTGTAGAAGTCCAAATGCTCTGCTCCTTTGCTGTTGTGCATGTCTGCTATCTTTTGTGTCATTCTCATTTCTTTTCTTCCCTTCTCAATCAGCTTCACCTTCTGATTGATCACTCCTTTTGTCATCAACTTCCTCCATCTGAGCTGCGTCATCATTAACTACCACATTTCTTCTATCTCCAAGTCCAGCACATCTTTGGTCTGGTACATGTCTTCTTTTTCTCTGGTCTTTAGATTATTTTTTCTTTCTTCCAACTTCTGCATCTTCATTATTTTCTCTTCCATGTCTTCTTCTTCTTGCATCAAATCTTCCTCAACATCTGCAACAAAATCTGCATTCACAAACCAATTATGAAAGTCCAAAACATAAGGCATTGGTGCCTCTTCTCTCCTTGTCAACAATTCAACTCATTGCTCTATTCTCTCCTCCTATATCAGCACATCAGTATGTTGTTTTGAATTCTCAACAGAATTCATGATACTGTCACCTAGTCTCTCTTCCACATGATCTGCTCCAATGATGTCTTCTTGTCTTTGTTCACTATAGTGAACTTCTTCATCCTTAGCTTGATGTTGGCTAACCCTTCTTTGAGATTGATTCATTCTTACTACCTCGCTTTCATCCTTACCATCTTGTTCTTTACGAACCTCCATCTCATCTTCAAACAATCTTTATCCTTGCCCATCATGGCAAACTTCTCCACCCTCATTCAGTTTTGATTTTACAACCTGAATGCTTGCTTCCTGGTTTTCTAGCCTTTTCTCCAAAATACTTAACTCTCTCAACAAAATTATCATTTCACTTGGAAACTCTCCCAAAAGTCCTATACAAGCCTCACTATCTTCTTCTTTGTCACAAGAATAACTTACTAGTGACACTATTTCTTCATTCAAAAGACAGTCACCATCATACTTGGCTTGGCATATTTTATCTTCATTCAAGACAATTCCATAGGATGGTTTGTCTTCTACAATACCTGCATTCACACACAATTTTTCAATTTTAAACCAACGAGATTTCATGATCTCATTTGATGATTCAATCATCAAATCCTCCTCATCTTCATCCTTTGTTAATCCATCATCAAATGGACCTTCTTCTTCTACCAAATCATCATGATCAGATTTATTGAACATAGCAAACTCATCTCCTTCATTATGTCTTCCAAGTGCATCCTCGGTGTAAAATTCACCTCTTCTAAGATCCTCTAGTAGATGTTCTTCCTCCTTTATGACAGCTTTAACATTTTGCTGCCTACTTCCAGGTGACTCTTCTGTCTCCTTTTGGCTTCGAGATCTTGCCATCTCATTCTTGATCTGAACATATTTTTGATTCTACTCCTTCTCTTTAACAAACTCTAAAGTTTGTTCATCCTCCTGTGATGTACCCACAATCATCCACAAACCATTAACTTCAAAATCACAAGATCTGGTGGTCTCACTTGTTCCTTCAGTTATCAATCTTCTTTGTTTCTCTGAATCTTCTACATGATTCAGTTTCTCGAGTTCAACTTCATCTCCTCTCAACATCTCCTTAGGTTTTCTTGAACTATCACAATAGTCCATGAGATCTTCGCTTGATCTCCACTCTTCATTTGTCTCTTCAGTGGATACTTCACCTTCTCCTAGAATTTCACCCTCTTTTGGTTCACAGATGGACACTTCCATTACCAACTCAGCTTCTCCGAGCTTTTCTGATTCCAATCGAACAATTGTTTGCTCAATCTTTCTCAACTCTTTTGCCAGCTCTAAATTCACCTGCTGGTCCCTTTTCTCTTCTAGCTTCTGCCACTTAATTCTTCTTATCATGGTCTGACCATGCTTCTCACCTTCATCATTTCTCTACAGCAACTCCATCAATACTCCAATCTAGAAACCTATCTCAACTTTCTCTCTGTAAAACTCTTTTTGACTCATATTCATGCCATTTTCTTTGGCATCTTTCCTTCTGTTGTGTCTTTTCTCTAAACCTCTACTATGACTATTAGTGGTCACCTTCTTCTCCATCTTCATGGGTTTCTCAAACTCACTATGAGTTGCACTAAGCCTCTGGAACAACAAATCCTCCTTTTTGCAACTTACCTCACCAAGCTTTCCTCTATGCTTGGTCTTTTGGAAAGTACTTGGTTCTCTACCTCTGGAACCTCCTTTGAGCACTTCTCTGCTCCTTTTAGGCTTCAAATCACCTACACCCTTTAAGAACACAGTTGTTCTTTTGTATTTCAATCACAATTGAAATACTAGGTTCTGACCACATTCTCTTACAAACCCTTGTTGGCTTCCTTCATCACTGCTCTTAAGGCTGTGATCTTCTTGCTGAGATGCTTCACTAATTGTTGTTATCTACATATCAATTATATTTAAAACAAAGCAATTCCCAAACTTTCAAAATCTTGCTTCTCAGTTCCCTTTTGAGAATACTCTTATCCTCTCTATCCAACCTTCAATTGGATTCTTCAAGTTCACTGCCACTTCTCCTTCAAAGTATTTTCCTTAATCTGCCTTCAAGAACACATCAGGTTCTCCTCTCGCAGCTTCTCTTTTGGTCCTTAGTTGAGATAATTCATATTCAACCACAATATTCAATTTCAATTTGAAATAAAACATGGCATCTTAGCTTCAAGATCTCTACATGATCTTGTTCCACCATTCTCATACACTTTGAATGGATTGTTCCTTGTCTTCTTGCATCTGCAAGTTCTGCTGCACTTTTATCCATGTGTGCCTATTGTTTATCAGTTTAAAATTTGATCTTCTCTTGCCTGCATAAACAACTTAAACACAACTCTGTCCTAAGTTTTCTCCAAGAGATTTTAACTTGCTCTGATACCAATTAATGCAGGGCTACCCCTGCTAACACCCATAGTATGGATATGGATGCATAAACACATTCATCCCAGGTATTTTAACTAACCAAGAGTCAAAATATTCAAACCATCAATGAATGGTTAAGGCCCCCTTTATTAGTTTCATGCTGAATGATTTATATACTTAACAAGGTCTAAACATTAACCCACCTTTTCCTTTCTATCGGAAATTAATCACCCCGATTAAACCCTCATTAACCTTTTTTCTTAAGGCCTTCCTCACATATCTCTTATCGAGACTAGTTATCCCTTACAGACCTTTATAAATCCTTCGCTTACCCCTTAATCTCGCATATATCCAAACCCACTTTAAAACTTTGGGTTACAATTGGAAAAACCCTTCTATGAGTGATTTAATCCATCATAATACTCTTATAAGAAAAGACACGTAAAAACGTGCACAAACATACATTTTCCCACTTTAGTATGGGTTGCCACTTTTCCCGATGCACCCTTTATCGTTGATCACTATCGATGTCCCCACGGGTCTCTTTACATATGACTCCTTTGCATCCAATAAGTGGTAATGAAACATCGGACTTCAAACAACATTAACTGTGCCTATACCCTTATCGGGTCTGCCTTATCATTCACATGTCACATTCTTTTGCATGCCGATAAGCCCGAACTCTGATCGCCTATTTATCACTATCGATGATATCGTAACATCATTGAATCATTGTCGTTGTCCCTTGGCACTTCCTTCTTCCGATTGCAATTTAATCTCTATCATTGACCTTTCGGATCCAACGGCTGCTGAGAGTTAACACTTCATTTCTCTGCTCTTCCACTTCACTTAGATTTTGTGCCTTTTCTTCAGATTTCTGTGGTTTTCAGGGTTTCTTTAATGGTTCTACCTTTCGCTATTCCGCTACGCACTCCTACCAAATTTTGAACTCCGTGAGTTCTTAAATCACTGTCATTCTAGAGAATTAATTGATCCTTCGAATGGAATAACAGCCTGTTACAAGTCTCTGTCTCACTCTCTTCCTCTCTTGTCATTCGCTGAACTCCGCCTGCATACATTTATATTATGTAAGCCTCCAATTACACAAATTCATCATTCTGCTGTTGGGTTGTGTTATATTCTTTCCACGAAAAAAAAATTTGGACCCTATATTAGGTTGGGCGAACCTACCTATGGTTTTGCGGTCCATGGTATTGGATGCTTCGGCATGTATAAATATGTATTGTAACATTGAAAGGAATATAATGAAAAATCAAGCTGGTAGTCTCGGTTTTGAGATGCAGTGGGAAATCTCTGTGTATATGTGTTTTATGTGTTATGCTCTCGCATTTTTTATTTTTCCTGTGATTTAGAATTCGTATGCAGGTAATTTCTGTACGGGGTTAAAACCTACATTTGGTATCAGAGCTGTTTTGGCTTCAAGGGGACGCCTTTGTTGCTGAGGGGTTTCGCTCGGGCCTGTGGTACACCCTGTTCAGTGGGAGATCTGCGAGATCGATTCTGGTGGTGAAAGAAGATGGCGAGCAGCGGAAAGATAGAGATTGAGAAGTTCAATGGTCAGAGTTTTGAGTTGTGGAAACTCAAGATGGAGGATCTGTTGGTGGATTAAGATCAGTGGATCGCGGTAGATCTGGGTACGAAACCAACGGGAGTGACCGATGAAGAATGGAAGAAGTTGGATCGGAAGACAAAGAGCACAATACGATTGTGTGTCTCAGATTCAGTATTGTTGAATGTATCAGGGGAAGCTACGGCGAAGGCTTTGTGGGACAAGTTAGGGACTTTGTACCAATCTAAGTCTCTGGTGAATAAATTGTTCCTGCGGGAAAAGCTGTATAACCTGAGGATGAAAGATGGAGACTCGGTGACAGAGCATCTGAATGCATTTAATACTGTGGTAAGTCAGTTATTATCTGTTGATATTAAAATTTCAGATGAAGATAAGTGCATCAGTTTGTTGTGTTCTCTACCAGACTTGTGGGATAGTCTGTTATTGCAATAGGTAGCAATGCAACTGCTTTGCAGTTTGATGAAATAGTCTCAGCCTTGCTGACGGAGGAGATGAGACGGAAAATAATGGACAACCAGAATGGTGATGCCTTGTCTATACGAGGACGGTCCCAAAACAGAAACAAAAATAAGTCATCGAGGGAGATCTAAATCTAGAGGGAGATCTAAATCTCCAGGAAAACCTACAAAGGTGGTGTGCTGGAAATGCGGAAAGGAAGGGCACTTCAGAAGGGAGTGTAATCTAAAGCTCCTGATAAATGAAAGGGATCTGATGATGCTCCTTCTGCAGAGGTGAAAACCACCTCAGATGAAGGTGGGGATGTGTACTTGGCTTCTTCAAGTACACATGTAGATCATGAGGCATGGTTGATTGACTCAGGTGCATCCTTTCACTTCACTCCCCATAGAGAGTGGTTTTGCGAGTATGAGAAATATGATGGTGGTGATGTCTTCTAGGAGATGATAGGAAGGCTAGAATCATTGGTCGTGGAAAAGTAAAGTTGAAGTTGCAAGGTGGAAGGATTAGAACCCTTCCGGGTGTTCTGCATATTCCTGCGTTGGCCAGAAATCTGATTTCTGTAAGCAAGTTGGATGATGCAGGTGTAAAGAGAGTGTTCGAGAAGGATACCTGCAAGATGGTTCGAGGAGCACTTGTATTGATGCGGGGAGTTCAAATTAGAACTCTATACAAGCTGCAAGGTAGCACTGTTGTTGACAGGTGCAATAATTCTATGGTTCCTGAAAATGGAGCAGAAAATCTAGTCATCTCTGGAGAGAAGACATGTTTGTGGCATCAAAGGCTTGGACATATTGGAGAGAAGGGCCTTCGAATACTTCATGGTAAAGGTATGGTAGAAGGTATGAGTAATAGCTCTCTGGATTTTGATTTCTGTGAAAATTGTGTATATGGGAAGCAGAATCGGGTGAGTTTCCCCTCTGGTGGTAAGAGGACGAAACAAATATTAGAGCTTGTGCACAGTGATGTGTTTGGACCTGTGAAAGTTCCATCACTGGGTAAGTCTATGTACTATGTATCATTTATAGATGACTTCTCAAGGAATACCTGGATATATTTCCT